>CM077251.1:18054277-18299277 GCA_039654775.1 Spinibarbus caldwelli
TGATTGTGTAGCCTAGTGAACCAAACTGAGAGACCATTTTGAAGGCTCAGGAAACCTTTGCAGGTGTTTTGAGTTGATTAGCTGATTGGCATGTCACCATATTCTAATTTGTTGAGATGGTGAATTGGTGGGTTTTTGTTAAATGTGAGCCAAAATCATCACAATTAAAAGAACCAAAGACTTAAACTACTTCAGTCTGTGTGCATTAAATTTATTTAATACACGAGTTTCACAATTTGAGTTGAATTACTGAAATAAATGAACTTTTCCATGACGTTCTAATTTATTGAGATGCACCCGTATATATATATATAAAATACTAAAATAACACTGATCATATCATGCTGGAAAAATAGCATTATTATTAGGTAAAGAAAAAATTGCTAAAAATTTGTCTACAGCTAATTTATAGTTAAACTAAACTCAACAACAAAGCGGCTTTTGGTGTCCGTTAATTCAAAATGGATTGACATTAATAAGAAGAATGCATTTCAGTGAACAAATTTTAAAGTAGTCATGATGAAACACTCACTGATCATTGTATCATCAGATAGTATAACAAGTCTGGATTTTCTTTTGAAATCCTCTCAATTAGACCTGAACCAAACCTCAGGGGAGATTTTCAGACTGAGTTTAAAAGCAAAGGTATCGATTCAAGAGTCTGTGCAGACCTATACTGAGTCAGATCCTGAAATGATTGAGAATTAGAGCCCTGCTCGTTACGTGTCCAATAAAAAATAGACACCTGTATTAGACAGTCTGCATATAAATCTCTACATATTACACAGCTTAAAGCTTTCAGGGTGTAATTTATCATTCCTTACCAATAAAGTCTGCTGCAATTCTTGTGTGGGAGTAAACAGCCAAAAGGCCACTTAGAGAAAACAGAAGAAGTACATAAACATATTTGTAAGGCAGAGCGAACTTTAGTAAAGTAGTAGTAACAAAAAGCAATGACATACTGTAAAATGGAGTGATTAGTTGTAATGTTTCTAAAAATATCCCAGAAGGATAAAAGAAATCAGGTCAATATAATACATACAATAAAATGATACAGCTATTCTGTGTTAAGGATAACACATCAATTATTTTGTGTTTTGAAACAGTAAAAAAAAAAAAAAAAAAAAAAGAATAGAAAAAAAAGATACAAGAGATACAAGATAAGAAATTAGAAATTAGAAATTAGAAACAGAAACATATGATACAGCTGCCCTTGAATATTATTTACAAAGCTAAAAAGCCAGTGCATAAACGTTCTAAAAAATATAGCATTTAAAAAAAATAGGAAATTCACATCATCCCACTAATCACTGAACTTGGCAGTTGTCATTTTGTTTTGGAGAGGCACTGATCCGTTCCTGTTTCTCCGGGGTCTTTTTGAAGCTGCGAGAGCGCCTGATAATTTTCTGCCCTATAGCAGGCACTGGACTTTCACAGCTATTTTCCCGTGGACTGTTGGTGAGTGGAGATAATACAGCCGCATTGCTCTGGATCGCCTTAGCCGCCTGGACCTGAAAGTACATGAACATAATGTCAGGAGAGAGCAACGTTAGGCTGTCAAAAATTCCCAGCAGCAATATCAATGTTCAAAACAACTGGTACTGTACATCTCTCTGGAGAAAGTGTCAAGATGTGGACAAGTGTAAATGTATAAATATAAGATCCTGCAATCAATCAATCTTCCCTCCTCTCCAAACCCATACACCCAGCATGTACTTTCAGAAGAAGAACCAGTGCTGAATAGTAATTGAAAACTGGCTGTGCTGCAGACTGACTAACGGTTTGCTCATCCTCCCCATGCACCCTGCCAACGGCTCGCATCTGTTTCACTTGATGCTTAGCTGTTCATTAAGAACTTCAGCTTTTTATGATCCATTAAATAGGTCTGATAATTGTAAAACAACTTTAACTTACAGTGAGGCACTTGCTTTGGAACTAAGGGCCAATTTTTTGAGGGTCTATGCAGAAATGTTTATACAATGTTTCAACAGTATAGCCACAAGATTCACTTATATTGTAGTGCTATTCAATTACAAGTGCTGTAACACATTCTTGCTTTTTTTTTTTAAGCAAAATGAAGTGAAAACTTGAAATTAATTTTTGTTATTGTTATTAATTTTGTTATTATGTAATTATACCACAAGTACTGTAGATTGAGCTTAACTTGTATATGAACCCAGAGTATTCCTTCAGATTGACACATGGAAGCAGGAATTCAGAACTTCAGACTTCATAAAAGCATAACTATATCCTAAATCAGGTATTCAAGGTGGTGAATGGCATATCTGGGACATAAAAGTCACTCTACAGCATGTGGTCTTTGCCTTCCTTTGAATTCTTAAAGAATAACTGGGTAAATCTCCAGGAAATGGTGACCTGGGGTGAGATGACATGATTAGAACTTTGGAGGAAGTCAAAAGCTGACAGGAGAGCTTTAATGCTTCAGAGCACTTAACGTCTTTCCATCTAATTTGAAATGTCATGCAGAGTTTCATTTGGAAATGCTTTCATGGTCAGTAACTTTAGGAGAGGTATAAATGAGTTAACTACAGACTGCAGTAACTTTTTCTGAGGTTCTATGATGCCCTCCTGTGGTTAAAGAATAATGACTAAATGTTTTCAGCTACACAATGAGTTTTTAATGGTATTCAGTCATTTTTGTTCATAACATTTATAGCTTTGTAACTATTCTGGTCTACTCTTAAAATACTGTTGGCTGCTTTATGACAAAGTGCTTGTGTTTTTCCAAACCTGTAAGTTGCCAATCCAGTATCGAAAATTTTGCTGATCTTTGACACATTGCATGAAACCACCATGGTTATTAAAAAAACAAAAAAAAAAAAAACAAACAAAAAAAAATTACTTAAATTAAAATTTACAATATTTAAAATGAATTAAATTAAATTATTTAAAAAAAAAAAACTTTTAAATTTGAAAAAACAACAAAAAAAACAAAAACAAAAAACAAAAACAAAACAAAAAAATTATATATATATAATATATATATATATATATATATATATATATATATATATATATATATATATATATATATATATATATCTATATATCTATCACCAAACACCAATGACTTGTACATACACTATAGGGACAAACGTATTGGGACACCCCCTTCTTTAGGACAGAAAAAGGCACTTCCAAAACTGTGGCAACAAAGATGGAAACATAATTCATGTATTTAAAAATTGTATTTCCATCTCTGTTGCAACAGTTTTGGAAGTGTTTGAAATGACTGAACCCATATGTACAAGTCATTGGTGTTTGGTGATGAGTTTTTGGCTGAAGATCTGCATTTAAAGTCACACCAGAGGTGTTCAGCTTGGATTAGGACTTGGCTTTCTGCAGACCAGTCAAGTTCTTCCACACTGACTAAATCAATCATTTCTTTTTGAACCTTGCCTTATACACAGAGGCATTGTTATGTTAGAATAGAAAAGGGTCCTGTCCAAAGCGTTGCTTTAAAATTAGAAGCACACAACTCCCTAGGATATCATTATATGCTTAAACATTAAGATTTGTACTCATGAAAATGACTAAAGTAGTCAAACCTGTTCATTAGAAGGGGGTGACCCAATACTTTTGGCAATATAGTATATATATATATATATAATATATAATAAAAATGATGAAAACACAACAAAATAACTACAACTTAAAAAAAAAAAAAAAAATTATAGGGGCCTTCTGAGCCCTTTAATGAACATCATAAAATAATGAATATTAGATCTTGCTATTTGCATGTGCACACAATAGAATATTGCCATTGGAAGATTCATATATACAGTTCTTAATATTACACAAACATGAATGGAATCAATACTATCATCGTGATTTTGCATCTTATTTTGCACTTATTTCAAGGAAAAGTTTATATTGAAGATGAGAATAAAGAGTTCCTTCATTGTTAACTTTAAAAGATGTAGCTGGTTGTGGTTGCAGGAAATAGAGGCAGAGGCAGTTCTACTCACAATGTTTAATGTTCTGCCCTCTGTTGTCTGTTTGGAGATTTGCACAGGATGCTCTGATGAAACGGAGCTCTGCTGAGCCGCAGTCATTCGGGCAGCCAGACGAGGGCTGCAGCGTTGCACTGTGGTTCTGCGAATGATGAATGGGCTCATTTCTCCAACTGGAATATCTGCAAAACCTGTACAGAAAGAAGTGATGTAGATGTGTAAAAAAAGCAGTCAATGACATGTTCCTTTCATTGTTAAAGCTTTATTGGGAACAACTCGCATATGAATGTGATGTGGAGTATAGCGAATGACAAATTGTGATAACCTCTCACCTTTCTGAACAAGTTCAGGCAAACCCTCTGGTCTGAAATCTTCATCGTCTACATCTAGTGTGGCTTTAGGTGTGGCAGCCGCAGCTTTCAGTTTCTTAGTGATACTGTGCAGGGCTTCCTGTGCTTTGTTAGGAGTGTCATCCGCTGCTCTCTGTCTCTTTCCCGCTAGCACATTAGCTTTGTCTTCCACTGGTTTACTGTTCTCCAGGTCAGTCTTCTCTGACCTGAGGGACCTCCTGGTCTTGGGGGTCTTTGTTTGGGTACTCAACTGCTTGAGCTGGTTCTTGAGGCTTTCATTGGTCTCTTCCAATTTGTGAACTTTGACCATGAGGCTGCAGTATCGGTCCATGCTCTCATCCGCTTCACGGCTCTTTTCCTCCAGAGCTTCCCTCAGCTCCTGGAGTTCTTCCTGTAGGGTGTCACTACTGTCGGCATCACCTGTTAACAAGAAAGATGCTCTGTATTTCCAGATACATATACATTTATTCATTTTAAATATTGTTTCTTTGTCTAACACTTTTCAGCTTGCAGGTTGACAGTCCAATGCAGGTTAAGTTTACTATATTAGACCAAGTGCTTATCTTCTTGTGAGTTTTGTCTATACCTTGTTTCTGTGAAGCCTGCAGTGCTGCTATCTGTTGTCCCTGCTGCTGAAGTTCTTCCTGAAGTGCCTGCTTCTCACTCTCCAGCTGTTTACATGACTTCATCCACAAATTGATCTTACTCATAGCACTGTCCTTCTCTTTGGACAAGCGCACAACCTTTGAGTTTAATTCTACCTACAGGGACCAAGACCAATAAATATGATGGTTAATTAACTTAAATATAGAACAATATAAATATTTATTATATAGTTATATATTAATAATAATAATAATAATAATAAAGGAATAGAAAAAATTAATAAAAACAATACCTTTTCTTTTTCTGAATGTTCCAATTTGTTTTGTAACTCCTTTAAGGTAGAGTCCACATCTGCATTTTGAGACTTGAAGCTATTGAGGTCTGATAGATAACGTGCAGCTTTTTCTTCAACTGCCATAATTTCTTCCTTCAGTTTATTAAGCTCCATCTCATGCTGTAGGGAAAAACAGAACTCGATCAGAAATACAGTGAAACAAGTAATTTTGTGAAATATTATTGCAATTTAAAATAACTCTTTTCTATTTCTATTTAAAAAATGTAAGTTTTATCTTAATTCTTCTTATTATGCATTGTTCCCCTAACTCCTCTTGCCAGAACGCACAGTCCTACTCTCATAAAAAAGCACATTGTTGCTGCTATTGTTACAATGTTACATCTGCCCACCTGCTGCTGTACATGTTTCAGGTTCTCCTCATGTCTTTTGCTGTTTTCCTTTATCTGAACATCATGACTTTCCTGAATATCAGATACATTTTTCTGTAGGCCATCTTTTTCTGTTGTCAGTGCTTCCAAGCTGAGCTGGAATGTGCAATAAAAATGGAGTGTAAGCAGAGACTGAACATTCATGAAGCCAGTGTAAAACAGTAAAGAATTCTTACCTTGTATGTTTCGATTTGTTTTTGGGACTCCTGCAGTTGACAGGTCAATAGATTTTGATTAATCTCCAAAGCATTCTGTCTTTCCCTTTCCTCACACAGTTGTTGCTGATGTTGTGTCTGGAGGTGCAAACTGCTCTCATGTAGTGCATTTAACTGAAAATGAATGCAAATAAATGGTAGTGTGAGAAAAAAAAATGAGGGGAGAAAATAAGAACATCTAATGGTGAAAAAAATACCTTTTCTGTTAGTTCTGAGTTCATGAACTTCATAGCATCAAGTTGGCTCTCCAGCTGCTGGATATTATTCTCCAAAGAAGTTACACTTATCTGCAACACCTCTATCTTGGTTGACTGGATCTGTATTGTCTCCTTCAACTGTGCAATAGTAGACTGCAATTCAATCTTGTCCTTTTTCAATTCATCTTGTTCTTCCTGAATTGTAGATAGTGCCTGCAGCTCAGCTACTTGTGACTGAAGTCGTGTGTTTTCTTTGCTAAGCTCCTGCTGCTTGTTTTCTAAGTCTTTCAAGAGCAACTGGTTGGATGAACGAAGCTCCGCTTGACACCTTTCATATTCAAGGACTCTCTGGGAAAACTCTTTGTTTTCTGATTGCAAAGACAGCAACTGAGTGGTCAAATCCTGTGCTTTAAGTTCTTTCAATTCTACTTCTGTTCGACAGAGATGAAGTTCCTCCTCCATTGCACCAACTTTTAACTGGAAGTCTTCAATCATTTGTTGCTGGTTTACGGTTGCCTCTTCCACAGATTTAAGCTTTTCAGAAGCTGCTTGATTGGACAACTGTAATTCATGAATTAAGTTGTTCTTTTGTTGAAGTTCTTGCTCAAGTTTATACTTCTCCTCCTTGAGATCTTTCAGCTCACTGACCATCTCTTCAATTTTCTTGGTAAGCTCTTGCGTTTCAGCCTGTACTTCCTCGAGCTCGGCTTTGGCAGTCTCTGCTTGAAGAACGGCATCCTCTAGATTCTGGTCAGAAAGTTCTTTATCTCTCTCAAGCTTTTCAATGTTGTCCTGAAGAACATCTGCCTTCCTCTGGGCAGCTTTGAGCAGCTGACTCATGTGGTTCTTTTTCCGTTCATCAGATTCAATTCGTACCTTCAGTTTTTCAATGCCCTGTCTCATCTGAGCTACCTCTTCCTGAGTAGAAATCAACCTAGAGGCTATTTCACCTTTCTCCAAAAGGGACGATTCAAGTGACTGGGACAGCCTGATATTCTCATGCTCAAGTGAATGGATTTTGGAAGACATGTTTTCAGACTCTCTTGAAGCAAAATTCTCATTGTTCTTTAAACCATTCAGTTCACTTAACAGATTTTTATTGACTTCATTCAAAAGAGCCACTGTATTCTCAAGGTTTTGAGATCGTTGAATGAGTTGCTCTTTTTCTTTCTGCAGAGCATCAATTTGGTTAGCTGTCACCTCATTTTGTCTTTTCCCCATCCTAATGTCCTCTTCTAGCTCTTTTATAAGTTCTCGTGCATCGGTTTCTCTCTTCTCCAGAAGCTCAGCCTTTTCTTTCCACTTCATTAAGGAGAGATATTCACTTTCCCTTTCATCAGCACACAAAATAAGCTCTTCTTTAAGTCGCCCACCTTCTGCCATAGTTATATTAAGTTGTTGTTCAAGGCTGCAATTTGTCCTCCTAGCTGCTTCAAGCTCTGCTGCTTGCTTCTGCTTCTGTTCTTGTATCTCTTCTATGTCAGCCTCCATGGACAGGATGTGCTTCTCTAAATTGGCCTTCTCCGAACGCACTCTTTTTAGTTCACTCTCAATCTGGAAAAACTTCTCACCCCACTCACCTTTTGCCATCTCTAAGTTTTCCATCATCTCCATAACATCTGAGAGCTGACATTTGGAGGTCTGCAACTGTAGTCTCAGTGAATCAGTCTCTTCTGTCAACTCTCCAATGTGGTTGTTCAGTTTCTTGTTTTCTTGAGTGATGGATGTCAGCTTGTCTGTACCGTTTGTCTTTTCTATTTCAATTTCGCGAATTTTGCCCTCCAAGTCCATGCACAAATCTTTTCTAACTGCCATTTCAGATTCTAAGACTTCAAACTGGGACTGCAAATGAACAAGATGCGCTTCTCGCATCCTTAGAGTTTCCTTAAGTGTTTCAAGTTCCACAAGTGATTTTTCACTTTCTGGGCTAATATCTGGAGTGGAGTCTGACTGTTCAGGTTGATGCATTATGTTCTCTTGTGCTTCATGCGTAATTTTTTCCATTTCCTGATCAAGATGGGAAAAAAATATGAATACAAATGAAGAAAAATTCAATCAAATAGCTTTTGATATAAGCAGTACTTTAAACCTATATTTTACCAGGGTACATTTTTAAAATGCAGTGATTTAAAGGTGCAGTCTGTCATTTTCTAATTCATGTCGTATTGGTGCCATTGTAAAAATGTGCAGCTCAAAGTCAGTCATGATCAATTTACTTCAAGTAAAATACACCTTTAAGTACACCGCTTTACTGATTTTATTCATAAACTCTGATTTAAAAAAGAGATAATCTGAGATTAGGTTGAATACATTGGTTACCTGGGAGGGTTCAGTAACCAGCAAGGAGGATGATGCAAGGTCCAATTCCTGCAGTTGTTGCATGGTTGCCTCCAGTTGTGAAGACAAGATCTCTGTGTGTTGCTTTTCTTCTTTAAGTTTGGCCTCTAACTCATTTCTGATACTGAGCATTTGCTCCTCCATCCTCTCGATCTCTTTAGCATGCTGTAATTTGAGTTGGTCTATTTTAACTCCTGTTTGTTCCTCCATGGTTCTGATAGTCTCCTTAAGAACATGAGACATCTCCTCAAGCTCCCTGGATTTATTTTGCATTTGCTCTTTCAGAGGTATGTGTTTGGTATCCTCATCTGATGACAAGGACGTTTGGGCCTCTTCTTGTGAATCAAGATGCTCTCCAGGTGATGAAATACCCAGAACAGCAATATCTTCTTCAAAGGGCAAAATAGACGTGTTAGCAAATGGCATTTCGCAAATATCTTGGTCATTCTCATCTGCCGTTTGCTCTTTTTTCAGTGTGTCTGCATCAGAGTTTGCTGCAAGAATCTTCTCAGATTGAAGTTTTTCTATATAAGTTTGCTGTTCTGCAATCTGAGATACCAGAGAATCATTTGCCTGCTTTAATGTATCTATTTGCTTCTGGGAATTCTGAGCATCTGCTTTTAATTCCTGAAAATCGGATTCCAACTTAAGCTTTTGTTCAATAAGATTGTTGTACATTGCTTCAAGGTTTGCCTGCTTACAATTCTCTTGCTCTAGGGAAACTTTAAGTGTTTCATGGGTTACACGTAAAGACTCCAACTCAGTGACTAATGCAGAACTGGATTGTTCTTTCTGCGTTTCCTCCAAACATGCAGATAGCTGTGACACTTCAAGTGCACTCTTTGCATAGTCTTCTTTGACAGACTCGAGCTCTGCTTGTAGGATGGACCTCTGTGCCTCACTCTCACCTAACTTTGCTTCAAGAACACTGATGCTGCCTTGCAGTGCCTCTACTTGTGCATCAAATGAATTGATGCAGGTTTCATTATCTTCAAGATCCATCTGCAACATTTCAAGCTGTACTTTGATTTTGCTCATGTTAATGTTTTTTTCGTTCAGTGCCTCTAATGCTTTAGCTTGCTCAGATTGAGCTTCCTGAAGTTTGCCTTTCAAAGTTTCAATCTCACAGGATTTTGCAGCTTCTTGGCTTGTTAAATCAGTCAAAGCAGCTTTGAGACGTTCTATTTCCTGCACATGCGGAGATGCACTTTGTTTCAAGTCTTCAAGTTCCTTTGCAACTTTCTGACAGGAATCGGTGACCTCTCTGAGTTGGTCCTCAGATAAGTCAAGATCTTGCTTCAACTTTACCCTTTCAAGAGCAGCCTCCTCTAGTTTCTCTGAAGCATTTCTGGCCTCTAGACATTTGCTCTGTAATTCTGCCCCAAGAACACTGACGTGCTCCTCTAAACTCTTTTGTTTTTTAAGAAGATTTTCCATTTCAGAGACATGAGCTTCAGATTCCTTGTTGTGTCTTTCGGTGAGCTTCTTGATTCTTGTCTCCAATAATGCTTTTTCTTCAGATATGTCTTGTAATTTTTTTTCCAGACTTAAATTCAGCTCTGCAGTTGAGTCAAACCGTTTCTGAAGACTTTCTAGAGAATTCTTTAGTGTGCTGGACAAATGATTTGAGGCTTCAAGCTCAGTTTGCATTAACACAATCTTTTCTGCCACTGCATCTTTTTCAGCAAGTGCTCCTGTCATTTCAGAAACCTTTTTAAGAAGATTTTCTTTCTCTTGGCAAACAACTTCATGTAATTTCTGGAGGCTTTCGCACTTCTCAGCTAGATCATTAGCATTATTTTCGACCTCTTGTTGTTTCACTTTGAGTTGTGCATTATCATGTTCTAAGCTTGATGCCTTCCTTCTTTCTTCTTCTGTATCTTTTGCAAGATTCTCAGCTATTGTCTTCTGATTTTCCAACTCAGTGGCAGTCTGAACTTGTAGTTCCTTTACTTTTTCCAGGGAACTCCTGGTTTCTTCTGCCTCAGAAACAAGACAATTAAACTGCTCTTCAAGAGAACAGAAGGACTTATTCTTTTGTAGCAGAGACTCAACTTCAAGAATAAGATCTTTTTCCCTCTTTTCCACTAAAGACACTTTCTCTGCTAGATCTTCTTTGACTTTAGAAAGATCATCATACTTTCCTTGAATATCTGTATTTAAATCTTTTTCAGACTTTAGGTTTGATTCCAAGAGGGCAATCTTCTCAAGTACTTCCTGCAGGGATGTTTCCACATTCAGTTTTTCTTGTTCCAGCTCTTTGTTTTGTACAAGGCGGTCTTCACATTCTTTAGCTAACATGTCTTTCTCCTCTTTGAATTTCTCTAGCTCCTGCTCTCGCAAGGCAAAGGTTTCCTGAAGATGCTCAATCTCAGTTCTGTTCATTTCAATAATAGAGTCCTTTGATTTAGCCAGGTCACAAGCACTTTCATATTCAGCAAGGAGTTGAAAATGGGCCTTTTCCAATCCTTTCACCTTACTTGTTTCTTGATGCAGTTTAGCTTCAAGCTCACTCACCTGCTCCTGCATCAGAGTGATTTGTTGCTTCAAATTGTCCATTTCCTTATTATGTTTTTGATGTGCCTCCTTAAACTGCTGTTGAAGCTCCTCATATACTCTACCTTTTTCCTCCAGCTCCACACATTTTACAAGCAGTTCACCTTTGAGTGAATCAATCTGACCAGACAGGCAAATCTTCTCATTTTCTAAATCCTGCATCCTTTTCTGGAGACCATCATGAGCATCATTGAGTTTGGCCTTGTCACTCTCCAGATCTGCAATTTTACTCAGCATTTCTTCACGGTTGGATTCAGTGTTATTAATCAACTGTTCCTTTTCGTTTTTCCACTGCAGAAGAGCCTCATACTCTTTCTTCATCTCAGCAGCTTCTTTCTGACAGGAGCTTGAGGTCATTTTGAGGTCTTCATTTTCTTTCTCCATAGAACAAATCTTATTAGATTTGAGTTCAACCTCATGAACTAGTTTTTGCAACTCAGCCTGAGTCTTCATATTCTTTGCTTCTGTTTCAGCCAGAGTTTTCTTGGCATTTTCCAATTCTTGAGCAGATGATACACTTTGACGGTCCAATTTTTTGCGAAGCTCAGTCAGTTCTTCATTCTGGCTTTGTGTCTTAACTGAAAGTAGCAAGTAAAAATTATAAGATGAAGTATTTATCTAGATTCTTTTTTAATTCTTCTTTTTAAAAATGTCTATGTAATACATTTAATTGGTACATTTTTAATAAACTTTTAAAACATACCTTTTAAATCATCGACCACTGTACGGCTTTTGGCAAGGTTTTGCTCAATATTTAGTTTTTCCTCTTCAAGTTGTTTGGCCCTTTTCATTCCTTGATCTAACTGACAACTGAGAGAATTCTTCTCTCTCTGCATCTCCTAGGATGAGAAGAAACAACATTCAAATGCTGGCATGCTCTGTATGCTCTATAAAGTAAAATCTGTTATTATTAAATGAAAACAAGCCAACTAATACCTTATCTTATATAACAGATACCCAGGCAACTTACATCAAATTTCTTTTTTAACTCTGTCTCCTTCACTTGACTGGCCTGCAATGCCTGTTCAGACCTGAGAAGTTTCTGTTTCAGCTCCTCCAAATCTTTCTCCAGTCGATTCTTTAGAGCAGTTACCTTTGAAACCAATGACATTTTGTTGTGATTATGCATGTTTGGGTTAAGTAATTCGAACAATAACGTGTTATTTATAACATGCCTAAAACATTCTTCAAAGCTGAATTTTCAAATTACCTTATCCATATCTGACTGCAAAACATTGTAGTCTTTTTTGGCTTGCTGGATCTCCATACTCATTTTATTTTTCACTTGATTAAATTGCTGATCAAGAGCTTGATGGGAGCTTTGAAGTTGTGCAAGTTCCTGAAATGAGCGAGAGGACAAACATTTGTCAGTTTCAACTCATCCAGTATTCAGAAATATAAAATAAAATGTTAGATTAATTATATTTGACAGTAAACAAGACCTTTTGACTCTCTCTCTCCTGGTCCTTGATTTTCTGCTCCAGAGATCTACGCATGCTTTCAGCATTATGTCTCTGACAGTTCATCTCCTCTGTTACCTGCTTCAGCTTCATCTCAAGGGATGAACACTGAGGAGCCAAATCAACCAAAGATTAACTACTATATTCACATGATATAACCAACTGTTTAATCAAATGACTGCACAACACACAACAAATAAAAAAAAACAAAACATACAGTGGTCTTTAAAACTGGACACGTAATGTTTAAATATCTTGATACATTATACATAAAATATAATCAATTTTAAAACATCAAGCCCAGTGGCAATTATTTTCAATAAACAACACTTTTGAAGCAAAATAGTTCAAAATAGTTTTGTGCAATGATTTTCCAGAAAGAGTGTTTATGTTAGCTTTAAAATAAGTGTTACTTGCTTTAATATTTTCTAATATAACAAAAGGACATTAATATATTTTAAGTGTTTTTAAGTCTGCAAATGCTTTCTATGGCCACTATATGTAAAATAACTTACTATCATAATTTAAAAGATAAGATAAAATGTAAATGCATTAAGCTGACCTACGGTACATTACCTTAGAAACTGACAGCTCATACTGTCCTGTAGACTTTGTGAGTTCATCTCTGGACTTGCTGAGGAGTTTGTCCTTCTCTGCCAGATCTTTCTTGGCCATTTCGAGTTGACTTTGAATTTCACTGAATCTATTAATCTGATTCTTCATTTCCTTCTCTTGAGCCTGAAGACGGAGCTCTAACTCAGATACCCTTGACCTTAGATCTGAGCAGCATAAGAAAAGGAAAAAAGAGAAAACAAAATGTTACCTTAAGGCATATGAAGATTATTGCTGTAGTGCTGTATTCAAAAGCTTTTTTTTTATTTACATAATACAAAATAAATCCATCTGTAAGGTCAGACCAACCTTGATTTATGTTCTTAAGCTGTTCCATCTGCTGTGATCCAGCTGTGTCACTTTGAGTGCCTGATGTGAACTGCTGGTGGGGCTTAATTGGTGTGTCATCGTAAGACCATGACATCCCAGAGGGTCCGTTTCTTCTCCTAGAGGGTGTCTCCATCACGGTCAGAGACTGATGACCGTGTGTTTGGTCTTGCTGCCAAGGGAAAATTGAGGACCCTGCCTGCTGTCTTGCAATGTCTTTATGGCTCACTGCAGACTGGTTCAGAATCTTCAAGTGTTACAGAAAAGAGATGCATTATTACTATTTAATAAATTAATATAATAACTAACAACAAGGCTCTTTTCACAAACAAGAAAAAAGAAAAGTATTGTGCTTACTTTTACTTGCATGACTTTGATTTCAGCTTCCAACCTTTTCCGCTCCTCAACCTCTCGATTGTATTTTTCCTGTAGGTCACTTATTTTTGAGTCTGAAAATGCAATTATTAGCGTTACAGTGTGTTGCATCCAATCTCAACTGCATTTTTTGCTTCTGTAACTCATATCTTACCCTGTTGCCAAAGATTAGGTGTCGCAGGGGTGGCAAAAGTTTTCTGTGGTGTACTAAACTGTTGGATTTCTGAAGCATGTGAAGTTTGGGTCCGTTCCAATTCATGTTTGTACCTGAATGAAAAAGGTCAAATTATGCTAACACGAGTTTTATTGTTTAGAATATGTTCCAATATTTGAAGGTTATTCAATTATTTTCTTATACATAAAAAATAATCATGATATTATATTGACAGCTTAGGCACAACAAAGGTTTAAACACTGTCCACTTACTTTTTGACCTCTTGTTCTAATCTATCAATCTGCTTCTTGCATGAGTTGAGTTGACCCTCCAGATAATTCACCTGTTGCTCCTTTGTTTGGATGTCATGTGTAAGTTTCTCTCTAGTCTTTTCCAGAATTTCACAAGATTCTACCAAAGACTGATTTTCCCTCTTAAGGGCAGATGCTTCACTTTTCTCACTGTCCATCTGTAGGGAAATATAATACACACGATGCAAATTTAACTGCATTCATTAAGATGCTAGAGAGGAAATCTACTCCATTGTTTCTCAGGTAACTGACCTTTTGCCTCTGTTTTTGTAATGTAGCTTCAAGGGAATCCAGCTGAAACTGTTTCTGCTGTCTTTCCTTCTTTAACTTGTCAAGTTGCCCTTCAATCTCTTGGACCTTTTGTAAGGCCTTTGCAGGAAGGCCATCCTTCCACTCTTCTACAGCCCAGCTCATGTTTACTGAACACTACTGTGTTGCTCCTCAAAGACACTCTGGCATGCTCTGAAAAATGCAATAAGACATTTTGTAAAACCCGCAATCAAGCAGAGGAAACATTATAGAATCATATATGTATAAAAACAGGCTACAAAACAGAAACAAAATACAATTGATCATATACACTAATATACACAATTAAAATGATAATTTAAAATTTCAATTATTATTATAGTTCAATGTGTTCAGAAGTATTCACACATTTGGATACAATTGAATGTTTCTTCAATCTTCTTATAAAGTGTGTTTTTCATTGCCTTTCACTTAATATGGTACACTATGAGATACAAAAATCTCAAAAAAATATTTATTATAAATATTGGCAAATTTTTGGCACCATCGATTAAACTGTCACCAGTCTGACAAAAAAAACAAAAAAAAAAACAAAACACCTTATGATTTTGACAACTTACTGGGGTCACAAAATAATAATAACTGCATTTTATGCATGTATTAAATGCTGTAGCAATTTAGTTAGCTACTAACAGAACCTACTTAAAATGAGGAATTATAGTACATTTATTTATGTGACAGAACTTACAGTCATGGCCAAAAATATCGGCACCCTTGGTAAATATGATCAAAGAAGGCTGTGAAAATTAATCTGCATTGTTAATCCTTTTGATCTTTTATTTAAAAAAAAAAAAAAAAAAAAAAAAAAAAAATCACAATCTAACCTTTCATTGGATAACAAGAATTTAAAATGGGGGGAAATATCATTATGAAATAAATGTTTTTCTCTAATACACTTTGGCCACAATTATTGGTACCCCTAGAAATTCTTATGAGTAAAATATCTCTGAAGTATATTCCCATTAATATTCACAATTTTGAGCACTCCAGGGTGATTATGAACATGAAATTATCCAGCCATGGCTTCCTGTTTCACAGAAATATAAATAGGAGGGAAAACAACTGATAAAAAATGTGTAGCCTGAATGCACTGTAAGTCGCTTTGGATAAAAGCGTCTGCTAAATGCATAAATGTAAATGTAAAATGTAACAAAGCCCATATTCCCTTAATCATCCATCACAATGAGAAAAACCAAAGAATATATTTCTGATGTGCAGCAAAAGATAACTGAGCTTCACAAATTGGTGAAGTGGCTTTAAGAAAAGAGCTAGAGCAGTGAAAATTCCCATTTCTACCATCAGGGCAATAATTAAGAATTTCTAATCAACATAAGATGTTACGAAACTGCCTGGAAGAGGACGTGTGTCTATATCGTCCTAATGCACGATGAGAAGGAGAGTTTGAGTGGCTAAAGACTCTCCAAGGATCACAGCTGGAGAATTGCTGAAAATAGCTGAGTCTTGGGGTCAGAAAACCTTAAAAAAAAAAAATAATAAAAATAAAAATTGTCAAACAGCACCTACTTCACCTCATGTTGTTTGGGAGGGTCTCAAGAAAAATTCTCCTAGCTCATCCAAAAACAAACTCCAGCATACTCAGTTATCAGACACGACTGGAACTTCAAATGGGACTGGCTTCTATGGTCAGATGAAACTAAAAAATGAGCTTTTTAGCAGCAAACACTCAAGATGGGTTTGGTGAACACAGGGATAAAAAGTACCCCATGTGTACAATGAAATATACTGCTGTATTTTTGATGTTGTGGGCCTATATTTCTGCTGGAGGTCCTGGACATCTTGTTTAGACACATGGCATCATGGATTCTATCAAATACCAACAGATAAAAAATCAATAAGTGTCTGACTCTGTTAGAAATCTTATAATGGGCCATGTTTGGATCTTCCAACCGTACAATAATCCAAACACAAACCTCAAAAACAACACAAAAATGGGTCACTGAGCACAAAACCAAGCTTCTGCTATGGCCATTCCAGTCCTCTGACCTGAACCCTGTAGATCCAATGAAAGGTTAGATTTTTGTGAATTTTTTAAATAAAAGATCAAAAGGATTAACAATGCAGATTAATTTTCACAGCCTTCTTTGATCATATTTACAAAGGGTGCCGATATTTTTGGCCATGACTGTACATGTCATAAGAGTTCACTAGCACATAAAATGCATTGTAACAGCTTAAAACAGAAAACTATAACGTTAGATATCATCAGAACATGTAGGCTATTGTATTTTTATTTTTTGGTACTCATATCAAGTGAAAATTGCAAAGAGGACCTTCAGGATGAAAACCAAATTTGATATTACCTGCTTTCGTTTCCATAGTTCAAAAAGTTAAGGCACAGTTGTGAGAAATTATAAAAGAGGTTTATTTAATATATAAATAAACACGAGACGGCTATTATGACAATACGAATTGATAGAAATCTTCACGCGTTTGATTTTAACACATCAATCAAATACATTTATAACAACCAAGACTTTAGACATATCCCAATCTCAACAATGATATACTACATTCTACTAAAAAAATCTTACCAGAACTAAAGTAAGAACCCCTCACGGTTACGCTGCGATTATCCTGAGGCTCTTCTTCTCTTGTTTTGTTCAGTTACTAAAGCAGAAAATTCAAAAAGACTTCAACATCGTTGTTGACTGAATGCAGCGTCGTCATTGGTGCGTTTGACAAATGACGTAAGAGCATATCGGGCTCTGATTGGACGCTCCTATGCATTCGAATATAACTCCACCCATTGTTTTCAGAACAGAAGTGAATGAGTAATCGGGTGGATCAGCTATTCAGCTCTCGTCCAAACATGCTGAAAATAACACACACCTGAAGACAAATAATCACTTCAAAGGAATTCATCCTCTTTTATTAATATTCGTATTTATTAACAGAAAACTCTTTTAATCGTTGTTGTCTCTATTATTGCTGGCTTTGAGCAAACCGGTGATCATAATGAATGCATCACATATGATTTGCGATTATGTGCAATGATTTCTAATCCCTTGCTGTTATGCACTTCTGAATGGTTGCTCTTCTGTTCCTGCTTGTCTTCCTGAATGCAGTGATCTGTGGGGAGATGAATGGCACCATACTGCTTCCATAGAGCTCTGCCAAACACGTGCTCTTGGTCATAGCAGATGGTATGAGAGCCATATATGGATTTCATCTCCATGGTTACTGCCAGGGATGCGACACAGCTTATGTAGAGACTTATGACAAAAACAATAGCAGATGATGATGATTACAAGTTGCTGGATGTATTTAGTGATACAAAGATAAATGTGTTAATCTGATGCTGGTTAATAACATGTCTTAATTACATAGTTTGTTAAAAAAATCCGTAAAGTCAGTTTTTGTCTTAAGTAATTTATTACTTCAGTGTAACATTAAAATTTTGCATGTGGCAGTCTGCATTCTTTTTTTAATTTCCTTTTTTTTTTGCCCATGCTACCTGTCAAAATTGCACAATACTAAACAAACGTTTAACAAACAAATAAGCAATAATGAAAGTAACACTATGAAATGCACTGATTGATTGGAAGTCCAATATCTTAACAGTATCCATGATATATTTTGATCAGCGCAAAACGATATCCATGCAAACAGACAAGTAAAACAGAATCAGTGATCTGAGTCTTTCACCTTATTGAGAATATATAAACGATTTACATTCGTTAGCTATTGGAAACAAGAATATTGTTGCTACATGAGAGGGCAAAATACTGTTTAAAAACCTGGCATATATTGATATGATTCTTAATTCTTAGCCCTTCTTCACAGAAAACGCTGCAGCACATTTGTTCAAAGTGCAGACAATACAAGCAACAAAATATTTCAGACTCAGGCCATCTATTTACAAACCTAAAAGTCATTTAAATGACATTTCGGATAAACAGACAATTTTGACATCACTTTAATATTCCCAGGAGAGGTATACGACTCATGCCAGCGTTTGATGCATATTCCTCAATGTGTTCCCATTATTTCTGCTCTTCCATTTCCTTCTTAATCTCAGCGATGTATGGGTGGTCTTTACCATGGGCAACGTCCATGATCGCAAGAGCCTGTGACAAATTCATCCACAACAATTTGTAAAGCCTAAATGTGTCTAAAAATATCCACAGCAAGTAATATTTTCCATTTAGATTTCAAAAGGGACACCCACATCTAATACTGCATTATTATTACATTAGCACTGCTAACGTCTTACCTTCTTTAAAGCTTTAACTCCTTGTGTCCTCTTCTCAAGTCCTAAATACAATCTTCCAAGTTTCAGGTACATAGAAGCCACATTCAGTGAGTAAGGAGGATAGTGCACACTAGAACGATAAGTGGATTGAATACTATTAATTATTGAATAGGAGTTCATTATTATTCAACTTTTAAAATGTAAAAAATTAAAGCCATTTAGAGAGGAAATGCACTTGACCCAGCATTACCTGTAGGGCTGGATAATTTTTTCGCCATATTTCATTGCTCCGTCCCAATCTTGCATATAAAGACAGACTCCCATTGCCTGATACATCATGTGCAACATGTACACATTGGTTTCGGCAAAGATCGAACCCATTTTCTCAAGGCTTAGTTCACAGATTTCCAGCAGTTCACTGGGGGGTACTCAGAAGTCAAGGAACTTCCACAAAATCTTCACTTCGGGATATTCAAGTTATAAGATATTTTGAAAGAATTCTCTTATGCATTTATTTAATCAAAAATACAGTAAAACAGTAATATTGTGAAATATTTTTACAATTTAAAATACGTTTTCTGTTGTAATATATTTTAAAAAGTAATTACTTCCTAGCAAAGCTGAATTTTCACACCAGTCTTCAGTGTCATGTGATCCGTCAGAAATCATTCTAATATGCTGATTTAGTGCTCAAGGAACATTACTTTGAATTATTAGTGTTAGAGACAGTTTGTGAAAAATGTGATCAATTTAATGCATCTTTGCTAAATAAATGTATGGATATCTTTCAAAAAAACAAATTATATACTGACTCCAAATTTTTGAATGGTAGTGTATATTGTCTAACCCTAACAAAGGTTAAGCACTATTGATCTGCTTCTGTCTACCTTTTCTCAAGACTTCACAAGCAATAGTGAATTGTAAAAAACACTAGTGTATGTTTTGTGACACAATATATCCCAAAGGCTAGTATGGCTTCGTCAAGACTAAAAATATCCTGCTGCATCTGGATTGCCCCATATTCAAAATACTGCACAATAGCGCAGAACTATAAATGCTTACACACACACCCCAGAATCCAAAAGTGAAAAGGCCAACGAAGGATATTTTTGTAGTGCTTCGCTCTTCTGAACTCCTCAATGACATTTCTGGCATACATCACCATCTGCTTGATTTCCTCTTCCTCTGGATGTGTGCTAAGCTTCTGTCGGATCTCCATTTTGGCTTGGTCCTAAATAAAATCAGAGGTTATTTCCACACATATTAACTTGAATTCTTTTAATATTATTCGTTTTTATTCCAACCATTATTACACATTTTTACCATACTCCAAAATGCATAGACAGAAAATAATCATGTGGATCAAACCGAAATTTCTATGCCTTTCTACATCAGACAGATTTTTGAAAACCTGTTTATTACAGAGTTAAAATGACACTCACCTTTGATTTAGAGGTGCATTCTTTACAGTCACATGTGAAGAAGTAAGAATCTCTCAACCGTTCAATTCGATCCTCTGTTGGATACAGGAGGTCAATATAACTGTTGAAGATCTATTCAAGCGAAACAAAGAGGAATGTCACACAATATACCACAATTAAATAAGTAATGAGATGATTATGCAATACTTATGAGATGAGAGATGTCAGGAAATTGAATACTGACTTACCAGAAGATAATACAAAGCATTTTACATTTCACATTCTAATTAAAGACAATGGCTATAATGCACAACAAAAGCTTTTTGAATGTGGCACAATGGCAAATCATATTAGGTCTGCCCAGTCAGTAAAGACTGAAGAGCTGTTGCTTTTCAGCAAAAACTGAGTGTTATATTGAGCATATAATTCGAGTTACATTTTATTCGTGAACAGTGAAATAAGCAGCAATGTTCTATTAAAATGACTCATGTTCATGGCATGGCTCGCCTCACCTCTTCTTCAGGGCTGATGTCCTGCACTGCTCTCACCTCGGCCACTGTACCTTTATACGTCACAATCACATTTGGGCTACAGCTGTGGTTCATCAGAGCAACGCTACCACAAACAACAACAACAACAACAAAAACATTAAATTATGATAAAGTATTTAACATATTGAGATCATGGCAATGGTTTTGATTGAAATGAACCTTACTCTGGAAATACAGCAGAACCCAAATGAGACAGCTCCTCATCTTCAATGGTGAAGCCATTACAGTTCACCTATGGTATAGAAAGGGAGGAATTAGCATGCAGGTGAGACGATCCAGGTGCCTAAAATGTTCTCTGCATTAATGTCATGGACACACAGACTTGGAACTTTCCACAAATGGAGTATATGGATCGGAGTGAAAAATATTTTAAGTTTTATTTCTTCAAAACACATAACACTTTCATTCTTCCATGGATCTTAAAAAGAAATGCTAGACTGAATGACAGTCAAGGACACGGTTCACTTTCACCACATCTTTTTCCATACAATGAAAGTAATAGTTTGTGAAAAGTCTGTGAAAGTAATTTTCTGTGGAACATAAAATATGATATTGTTTGGTTACCACTGGCACTGAAAACAATATATTTCTCAAAATATCATTTTCTTAAGTCATACAGTTTTTACAGGTTGACTAAATGACTATTTTTATCTTTGGGTGAACATTCCATTTAAAATAAAACATAGTATGAAATTTTATTTTTATATTTTAGCCAATTAAAAAATATTATTATTATTTTATAAGGTATGCATTCATACCCTGAATAATGAATATAATATAAAACTTAATTTAATACATATAATACTTAGTTTTCATGATTTAGCTAGCAATATAAAATAAAACAGCAATGTGATTATTTTAATTTGGCTTTTTATTCAATAGCACAAAAGTGAGCCAGTTTCAATTACAGTTTCAAATACCTTTGTTTATTCCTTGCCTTAATGAATTGTTTCATTGGTGCATATCCATTAAATTATACAAAATAAAATGATAATTCCTCTCTATATTCATTTAGAGAAAAACAAGTCCCGAAGTTATGCGTGAATGAAAATCAGTTGACTTTACCTGAGCGAAGAGTTCGGTAAGTGCTGCATTATCAGGAAAATCAAGATGTCGGGAGTAAAAGTGGTGTAGTGCAGCAATGTCTGTATCGTTCATCTCATTCTTCTCATTATCTAGCTTGTCCAGATCTGACAAACATGCACAGAAAAGGCAATTAATATTCCAACTTCAAAAAGGCTCCAGTCTTACATTATCAAGGCCATGCCACAACTTGGATAGAATAATAACATATAATTGAATTTCAGGGCAACAGCAGAAATAGCTCTCTTTATATCAAAACGTACAAAGTCTGACATTTTTTTTGTGGCTCCACTAGTTTGAGACACAGATGAAGTTCTACTCCAGGCGTCATATTTCTGAGACAGCCAACAGAGCAGCTGGTAAGGGTCATTAAACAGGTGTGGCAAGTCACTGGCTTTACTGACTTCAACTTTAAACCCTCTTTTAAGCAAAAGCCTTTGCATTTTTAAAACCGAATAAGGATAGTGTTTGGCTCACTCAGAGAACGACTAGACACTCACGTGCTTCTAATTCTCTGAGAGTCAACACTCTTTCTGAAGGAGTCCTTTCTGTTTGGCACTTCTGAAAAACAAGAAAATGTTTAAAAGTTAGATCTGACATGACCCTTGCAAACTGTCAAACATGCAAAACAAATAGTTGTTTCAGTGTTTGATAAGACATAACAGTTTTCCAGCCAACTGTCTAACGGCGCTTGCTGTGTGACACAAAGCGCCATGTGTCGGCTGAGTGAGTCACAGAGAGAGCTGCCGGGGCTGATGCATTCAGGAAAAAGACATCCATGAAAAACACATGGTAGCACCATATGTGCCAGAGAAGCACTGAAAATGCTACATCAAAATCTAAACTTAGACTAAATCATCAGCTGTGCGCTGGATTGTACTGATTCTTAAAAAAAGACTGAATATTACTACTGGTGACCTTTACAAAAAAAGAAAACCGATCTCTGTTTTCACACCTGTGAAGGTTAATCATCTGCAATGTAACAGGTGCAGCCGGAAGATTTGAGTTCCTTCATACTCCCTCTCTGCCTGTGTCTGAAACCCGATAAATGTTGCCTTCGTAGGCAACATACGGAGGTAAGAAGACAACATGGCACATCTAAATCCAATGTTTGTGTAACATCCTGTCGACTGAAATTCCTTGATCTAGCTGGATTTTGAAGACAGCAGAGATCTGTGAGAAGTGCTGTTTTCGCGGTGTGTATGTGTTCAGACACATGAATAAAAATCCCATTGGATTGAGGAGCTAATTTATGAATGAATTTTTATATATATATATATATATTATTGTATTAATTTCTAAAACAATGTCCATCATTGTAAACTTTGGGGTTAGAAAGTTTTTTTATTTTTTTTGTTTTTTTAAGAATAACACTTATTCAGCAAGGACACATTAAACTGCTCAAAAGTGACAATAAAAAATTTATAATTTTACAAAAGATTTATATTGAAAATGCAGCTCTTTTGAACTTTATATTCATCAAAGTATCCTGAAAAAATGCATCATGGCATCTAAAAAAATACATTATGTTTCTTGAGCAACACATCAGCATATTATAATGATTTCTGACGGATCATGTGACAGTGAAGCCTGGAGTAATGGCTGCTGAAAATTCAGCTATTCCATCACAGAAATAAATTGCATTTTACAATATATTAAAACAGAAAAGAGTGTCTAATAGAACAAATCATATATGTGGTGATATTATTCCTCAGAGATGTTCCTGAGCAAGCTGCCTCTTCTCTGACCCCTTTATAGCAACTACTTTTTTTTTTTTACACATTCAGAGAAAATAATCAATTTCACTTTCTTTCATGTAGAGCCGCAGGAACTGAAGACATTACTAACTTGAAACTATATTGAACCTACTGAAACGGCACTGCAAAACAACTCATGTAATTGGCAAGTGAGGATTGTGAGTAACTGCACTAGACCTCTCTTACTCTGTGAACTGAAGTACTCATGAGTAGAGTGGCTGTAGTTACAGACGTTATTACAGCAGACCAGCTGAAGAGCTGCCTCAACACAGTTACACAGCCAAAAACCGTTTTAAGGTCTAACAGACAATATAGTTCTTGCAGAGACTCAAATGTAATTACTGCCTTTTAGTAAATTTACTGTAAACGTTCAACTAGGGACAGCGTGTTAGTCAGCAATATATCATTAAGTGTAATAATAACAGCGTTTATTACATGTGCAGGAAAAGTTACCAAGAAGTAAGTGACTTTAAAGCAGTGTAATTACTATTACCTAAAGCTATTAATATTGTTTTCGTTAACTGAAATAAAGCTGAAATAAAATCGAAATATTTGATCAAAAAATTAAAATTAAAATTAGAAATGTTCCTTTGAAAACTATCTGAAATGAAGTGTTTAATTTGAAGTATTAACTAAAACTGAAATAATAAAAAATTAAAGCTAAATAGAAATATATATATATATATATATATATATATAAAATAAGGAAAATTACTAAAATTAACTAAAATTAATTAGTATTAATTAATACTTTCATAGTATGTAAGAAATGCTACAACAACACTGCTAGCATTTGGCATCCAAAGTAATATTATGTTTATATTCTGAGTGTGCCTGAATGTGTCACACAGTGTTGCACTTTGTGTTAAAGGGACAGTTCACCCAAAAATAAAATTTTGGACCCCACTGACCCCATTGTATAGGTAAAAACAGCATTTTTCTAAATCTGTATTTTGATTTCCACAGAAGAAATAAAGTCTTGATGCCAGAATTTGTATTTTTTGGGTGAACTATCCAATTAAAGATGAAAACAAAGAGTTATACTGTCATGCCAAAAAATAGGTCATCCTCACCTGTTTCAGAATTATTCTGGCAACCAGTCGCACTGTTTCTGATGGACACCAGTTTTCTCCATATGCGCACATGGCCGAGCACTCCAGCTTGTGCATGGGCCAGTCTCCTCTCTGAGGGAAGGACAAGGACATGATTTTATTTATTTTCACACAGATTTCTAACATATTTTCATATTGCATCGACAGATCATAACATATACTCTGACAAACAACATAACACACTTAGAGCTCAGTAAAACCCAGTATGAAGGGTCACAGCTCTTCTTTTTGAGATGATATGCTTTTGATATAACTGATCGCATGTCGGCTCACTTCCGTTTGATGAGTCATGCTATCAAATTGAAAGGAGCCTCAAGGCGAATACGAGAATTCCTGAGAGATAAGACTTTGAATTAGTCTCGGGCTGCCTCACAGGCTACTGGGCAACGAATAAACTAAATCCTGTGTTCTGGCGAGCAAACAGAAACTGATCCCTAATGCGTTCGAGATGGATCGTCATAGCAACAGCGCGGCCAGAACGCCTTCCAGCTCAATTTAGGAATAGAGCAACAACCAAGTCCCTTAAAATAAACAGGCTACGCAGATTTGCTCCATGATTGCTGCTTAAATTATATTGGTTTGCTGTTCTCTTTTTGACTTTTGCTTTTTATATTTAAGTGGACAAAAGGGTGTATTTTTTCAGCAATAAAACGACCATTTGTAGCTTCCTTTCCAAGGAGTGTAAACACTGTGGTGCTATCAAAACATTTCTCTGTTTATTTGAACACTGTGGTCAGACATGTCAGAACCAATGGTGCGATTTTGGGGTGAGACATCCTGTAAGTCATTTAAGCAGACAATGGTGCATAACAGTTGGGATGACAAAACAAATATGCTCTGCATTTTCTCCTTGGAGAAGCTGATGATAACATATAAAGGAATAGTTCAATCTATCCAGTCTATCAATTAAAGGGATATGAAATTTCTGTCATTAATTACTCACTCTCATGTCCTTCCAAACCCATAAAACCTTCGTTCATCTTTGGAACACAAATTAAGCTATTTTTGATGAAATTAGAGAGCTTTCTGACCCTGCATAGACAGCAACACAACTGACACGTTCAAGGCCCCGAAATGTAGTAAGGACATCGCTGAAAATCGAAGATGAACGAAGGCCTTACGGGTTTGGAACGACATGATGGTGAGTAATTAATGACGGAATTTTCATTTCTGGATGAACCATTTCTTTAACATATAATGGTCATCTATGTAACTTTGCAATTCAGTTCAGACAGAAAAACAAGGACCCATGAAGAGACAAGCCTGAACAGAAACACTAAACAGCCGTGTGATGATGGATAGGCTGATTCTAATGCCACAACTTGTACGACGCACAAAAACAGCAGGGACGAGACAGAAGGGCCTTGTGGTAGAGTGCAAATGGATTATTGATGATCTTTATTTTCAGTGCTGGATTTTTGACTCTGCTTGGCGCTCACCAGCAAAAATCAATTACAGAGCTGTCACTCCGTCTGTGGTCTCTATAGACCATTATCCCTGTTGCGCATCCTGGAGGAACTCATGAATGAGGAAATGAGTCAACTGTGCTGTCTTAAACAACGTTTATGAGATAAATATTTTAAAGCCTTTCAGAAAGTCAATAAAAGAATTATTGCATTGATGGGAGATGCACTGCCGCTCAAAAGTTTGAAAGTCTCTTATACTTATTAACACTATTATTTATTTGATAAAAAAAAACACATTAAAAACAGTAATATTGTGATATATTACTAAATTTGAAACTGTTTTCTATGTTAATATATTTTAAAACAAATATATTTATTCCTTTAATAGCAAAGCAAAAAATTCAGCAGCCGTTACCCCAGTCTTCATATCACACGATCCTTCAGAAATCATTCTAATATGGCAATTTGTCAAAAAAAAAAAAAGCATTTCTTATTACTATTTATACATTTATTTAATGCATCCATGCGGAATTAAAAAAAATAAAATCATGCAGACCCCAAACTAACGGTAGTATATTTTCCTTTAAGCTTAAACTGCGCTTCATTATGCCACCCTTGCAGACTATTTTGTCTAAATCAAACCATACAAACTATTAACTATCTACACAAATTATTACATACATATCAAAATGGTTCAGCTACCCCTGCGACCCTGCATAGGATAATTGGTTTGGAGAATGGATGGATCAAAATTGGTCTCAAATAAGCAGCAAAGAGTGGTGGAGGTCCCGCTGATTTTGAGATGCTAACACAAAGGTTGCAGGTGTGATTCCAGGTGAAAAGAGTCCATTAACTATGGAGTTCATTCTGAGACTGTGCTACTCTGACTCATACACAAGAAAAGCACTTCAGTTATCGTTGCTCCAGTGGGACTATACACAATTAGAGCACTGTAGTGTAAGTACTAAGCATAGGGAAAAAAGCTCTGATATATGCTGACAGAGCAAAATGAACTTTATAGAACAGATCATTAAGGCTGTGGCTTCTGATTGGTCAATACAGCATTCCAGTGCTACATTCCATGATACTGTAAAAGCTTTGACTAGTTCACTATATCACTACACAGCATCCATAGCAACTCGTGTTGTAAAAGTTTTTTTTCTTTTTCGAGCTTGTCACTATAGACTGTATGGTGTGTAAAAGAGCGGCTTGACGATTCTTAAAAAAATGTCTCTTTTTGTGTTCCACAGTATATGAACAAGTAAATAATGACAGAATTTTCATGTTTGAGTGAACTTTTTCTGTAAAATGGACAAGCAAATCCACACAGACACTAGGGGTGGGAATTGCAGGGTACCTCACGATACGATACTTATCACGATACATGGCTCACGATACGATAATATCACGAATACAGCGATTCTGCAATAATCGATATATTGCTAGACAATCCTATAACGATACATCACGATATTTGTCTATGACAACAAAATGCCTGTGAAAAGGTTAAATGCAAGTTTTTTCTCTTTATTCAAGTCCAAACTGATTAAACTGAAAAAATTCTGTAAATCAAATTTAACATGTTAAGTAAAATAATCATTTTATTCTTGGATTTATTAAAAGTTTACACATTTCTGTGTGTACACCAACACATTTAACTGCTTATCAACTTTATAGCCTATAGACTATAATTATATACTGTATATATATCATATCAGAGCTGTAACTTCTGCACCGCATTACTGCTCTGACAAGGTTTTGCTTCATCGTTCATGCCATATGTGCATATTTATGTTTCTGCCGGTCGCTGCCCACACTGCATAACGTGCACTTGTAATATCTAAAGACAGAGAGAGCATCCAGTTTTGTTCACATAAAACCGGACGCGCCGGCGCCGCTCTCTCTCACTCATATAGTGAGGTAATTCCACCTGCGATCCGAGCTGAGAGGTTCGGCTACTCACAGACTCAATATGCGCTCTACAATAATAACGTGATCGATGCCT
Organism: Spinibarbus caldwelli; assembly: GCA_039654775.1. Taxonomy (NCBI): domain Eukaryota; kingdom Metazoa; phylum Chordata; class Actinopteri; order Cypriniformes; family Cyprinidae; genus Spinibarbus; species Spinibarbus caldwelli. Next base: position 18,082,332 of record CM077251.1, read on the forward strand.
ATAGTCTATGCTGATAGCTGTTTCGGGGCAGTTCTCATCTTCATAAACATAAGATACCGGTGCATCTCTGATTTGTTGTTGGTCTGCCATTACGCTCGTATTTCTTCTTAGCTGTGAATTACAATTTCCGTTCATCTGACCATCTGCAACCTGGGAAGCGCCACCACAAGAAGTCTGGAGGTACTGCCGCTCTGGTAAGCCAGCCACAGTGTAGGTATGAATTTAGAGCTTTTGTATCTTTAAAAAAATATCGATACTTGGTGCCAGAGTATCGATAATGTCTCACGGCCGGAAATATCGCGATAAATCGGCACATCGATTTATTGTCCCACCCCTAACAGACACTATGATTTCATTTCCTTCAACAACCCAAAGACCTCAAACACAGACTTACCTGACACTCTACATTGCAGTAATAGGCCTGTTTACATTTTCCACACTTTGACAGCCCTTCTCTCCTGTGAATGAAATAACAAACAGTTTAATTTGTCAGAAGATCCTTAATTCACACTTTAGCATGCCACTATATGTTGAAGGGACAGTTAATCCAGTAATGAATTTCTGTCATCATTTTTTCACCCTTATGTCTTTCAAAACGATAACACTTTCATTATTCTGTGGAACACTAAAGGAGAAAGGTCACCATTCACTTTCATTCTATCTTTTTTTCCCCATACAATAAAAAGTGGTGGAGTCTGTCATTCTCCTGACTCCTGAAGTTCACTCAATAATTCTGTCATCATCATCATTCACCCGGATATTGTCCCAAACCTGTATGACTTTCTTCTGCTGAACATAAAAACATATTTTGAAGAATGCTGGCAACCAGTTTTGATCCCCAGTGACAAAAAACATTGAGTTATTTCTCCAAACATCTTTTATGTACTACAGAAGAAAGTAATCATATAGTTTTTAGAGAGTGTGTAAATGGTGGCAAAATATTCATTTTAGCTAAACTATCCCTTATAGGCTTGGATTAAATTACATGATTCATATATACATATTTAAGAACATCTTGAAGCATCAATGTTTTGGTAGTATGGACTTTCAATGGAGAAACAGAAATCTCTCAGGATTCATTAAAAGTATCTTAATTTGTGTTTAGAAGATGAATCAAAGTCTTGAGTCAGAAATTTTCGTAAGCGTTTTTTCGTTTTTTTTTCTCATATTCGTCATCCTTTCCTATCAAAATGCTTGCTATGGATGTGAAAACTGAAGCTTCGTAAACAAAACGAACGGTTCAAAAACGTAAATATATAATAGTGCAGACAGCAATGTTATGCATTTTGCCGCCTTCTCCTGTGCCGCAGGATCAGGCAGTTTTTGTGTAATCCAAACTCAATCTGGAATTTTATCCCCAATTACTTCTTTTCCAAATTAGGTGGTCTCCCTTTCCTATTGATCTGTAATTATAATATTGCTAGAATCCCTTACAATTTATCTAAATTTCATAAAGTGGCATTACTTGCATGGTCATTAATATTTAAGCACAATTTCTCCCCTCACTGGTACTTTATTTGGAACAATCAAGACATTGTATATAAGAGAAAATCTTTGTTTTTCAGTAATTGGTTTGAGAAAAACATTTTGATAGTTTCCCAGTTATTTAACTCAGAAGGTCTTATTTTAAGTTACGAAGAATTTTTATGTAAATTTAATTTTCCAGTATCTCACAAAGAATTCTCCATTGTCATGGACGCTATTCCTAAAGGAGTTGTCATGCTTTTAAGGGACTCTGTTCGATCATCCAGTACTTTACCTATTTCTTTAGACCCATTTGAAATCCCAGTAGGAAAACTGTGCTTTTTGTCACATCCGTCATCACGTAACTATAAGATTAGATCGCTCTTTCAAAAGGAGCTTGTAACAACTCCCTGTGTGGTGTCTTATTGGAAGAATGTTGTTGATCATATTGATTGGAAAAAAGTATGGACTCTGTCTTCGAAATTCATAACTAACAAGGTCAGAGAAATCTCATTCAAATTGTTACACAGATTTTACCCAGCTAAAGTATTTCTGAAAAGGTTTAAATCAGACATAGATACAAGCTGTTCTTTTTGTGGTGACCCTAATGAAACTGATAAGCATATTTTCTGGGATTGTCCTCACACACAGCCATTTTGGATTGAATTCTCTAATGTTATCAATCACAATGTGCTCCAGGGTTTCTCTTTGCTTTTCAAGGATGTACTGTTTGGCTTCTTTAACATACAAAAAGATAAAATAATATTGTTTTTAAAAAGAGGTTCAACAGTATATCCAAACTATTTCATCTTCCAAGAATCTTAAAGCTCTTAAAACAGTTAATTTATTTAATCTTTTTAATTTATTTTGTTAAAGCTTTCATTTTGGATTATTTACTTATTGTAAATGGTGCTTTGCGTGTAATGTCACCTCTTTGTACGTAATGTTGATATTTTCTGTACTTTTATCTTTGGTACCTTGGCATTAATAATATTAAAAAAATAAATAAAATAAAATAATATGAACGCAGTCCAGTGGGGGCAGGGGGAGGGGGGAGCAATCGAACTCGGGTTCGGACCAGGCAATCGAACCAAGTGTGAAAGCACCCTTAGACATGAGTCTACGAGTGTGAATTAACGATAACAGAAACTTCATTTTTGGGTGTGCTAACCCTTTGAAGTCGCAATGAACTGGAAGTAGTACCAGATCTGAGTGTAACAGATTATTAAAAAATTATTCTTTGCATCGTTTCATGACTGGATTTTGAGACGTAGGCAGAGTTTAAGTAGGCTAAATGATCAGAGATGTCACTTTTTTTAGAAAATCAAATTACAACATTTTGGTTAAACATAACTAAGTTTCATTAAAAATTTAAAAAATGCATGGTTGAACTGTTCAGAATAAAATTTATATCAATTTAAAAAAAAAAAATAAGGTGAATTTTTATTTCATGCCAAATGTAACATCTCCTTTCTTACTCCATGGAAGAAAGTCATACTTCACCTTCAGTGTAACAACACGAAAGTTGCAAAATTATAACTGACAAATCCACTGATTCTGAACTCACAGTAACTCTGTTGTACCACAAATTGTCACACTAAAAGCTTTCATTAAAAGTGCATAAAATAATAATTTATACAGTCTAAAGTGACATTTGCTTATAGTAGAGATATACTGTCATTGCATCTTGTGGATTTATCTAGTATAGATCACATCACACAAGACTCCAGTAAACATTTACTGACTGACTGCCTGTAAATAAAGCATTCATCCACAGCACTCACTGGCCGTGTTGGACGTGTTTACAAAGTGGGTCACCCTTCCCAGTGCATGACCCAGCAGCATTTAAACACAGTGCAAAGAGAAAAACATGTGAAAAACTATTATAAAAGTTACTAAATATTATTAAGCTGCCTTGACTGCATGAAACACCCGTAAACAACATGCCACGAGGATGTAGTCTGGTGCACAAAGACACAAAGTATCAGACGCGGACTTATAAGGAGCGCTGACCTGGTAAAGCAGCATTCGCAGTGTCCGCCTCTCTCGTTCACGGTCAGCACGTAAGCATAAGCAGGACAGGCGAACACTAGATCACCAACTTTAAAATGCTTTGTGGCTTTGAGTCCCCGGCCTTTACCGGGGCTCAGAAACCTTTCGGTGCCCTCAATTCCCTCGGTTTTCATCGCTCTTGACCTTCTGCTCGCGTGTCACACTTCCTTGCGCTCGTCAGAAAGCGGCGTCTCGGTCTCAGTCGGTTTTGTTAGTGACTGCAGCAAGTGTAGCGACGCCACTGCCACACCACATGTCCAGCGAAAAGACTCTGAACAACGAGCTGCACCAGCAGACAGGCGGCTTACGGCAGCGCCACACACGCCCAGCGGTCCTAAAGCCCGTCCGCGAGCAGCCAGCGTCCACCTGCGACCTCATGCTGCCATCGCGTGGGCATCAGGCGGAGGTGAGGCATGGTGATTGTAAAATAATCCGGTAGATCTCCTAAAATTTCTCCAAAAATCACAATGGCTGCGTCAGAAAGCAAAGGCAGTCTAATGCCAAAACTTAAGTAAATAATAACATATAGGCCCGGGTTCACAGACAGTGAAGTAAGCCAGGATTAGGCCATAGTTTAACCCTTGTGCGGTCATTTCTGACCGGAGAATTTTACATTTTGAATTTTTAAAAATCATAGCTTCACCAGAATGGTTTGAAACTCGGTGACTTTTATGGCACTTGGTATGTGAACACACAAAAAATTTGAGGGCTTGATTCGAAAAAGCTAAGTGATCGTAAAAAAAAAAAGTCACACTCATGGTCTTCGGTCAAAAATGACCGACCATAGGAAATGAATGGGAAATAAAATAAAAAATACAGAAATTTTTGTGTGTACAATCTACAAATCCCCAACAATGCAGCAAAAAAAGTGGACAGCAAGGAATGGGTTATACTCTAAAACATCAAGAGTGTAAAACAGATACATCCACTCACACACACTCACAGACACACACATACACAATTATACACACTCAAATGAATTGGTATGGCTATAACCATATAGCCAAAATGAGTTGAAAGACTGAAATAAGATGTTGAAATCAGATCAGACCCAGCTCTGATAAAGCATTCCTGTTCATTTTTGTTACATTTTTATAGAGTTTTAATGTTTTGTGTAACAAAATGCTTTCTGTGGTCAGGGTTGACTGTAGTAATAATAATGCAAAAGCCTATATAATAACCTATATAATAATAATGCAAAAAAATATATAAACCTTGACAAAAAGTAGTCTTTGAGAATGCATAAATATACATTTAAATCCACAACCTAATAAAAGTAAACAATTATGTCTAAAAACAACTAGAGAATTCACAAGCTTCTCTATAGAGTCCTATACAGGCAACTAGTGGTTACACCATGAAATTACATGTTTTTTTCTTTCTTTGCTCACACCAGGAGGTGCTAATCTGCATTCAAAAATTGGATTGTAAAGGCCTAGTGTCTATTTTCATCTGAAATACTGCATAAATTGAAAAATAATTAAAAACATTTTTTGTACTATTTTCAATGGGAAAAATTGATCATGATTATTGCGTAAATATTAATTAGTACAATAAAATTCTCTCAAAATACAAAAGAAAAAAGAAAAACATATTATTGAACAAAAATATATTAGAATGATTTTAAATCAAGAAAAAAAAAAAAAAAAAGTTACATTTCAGGTGTCCGGTGACCGTGAAGACCATGAATGTGACTCCCAAATGAGGAGCGCACAAGGGTTAATTAGGATATTTGAGTAATTTTTATAAACATGCCTTATTAAAAAAACATTACTGGTGTGCATCTTGAGACAACACAAAGGCACTGATATATTTAAAGATCAGTCAATGCAAGTTTCTTTCAGTTGAAACAGCTCAGACTTACATTTTATTCTGGGACTAGGCTTAAGCCTTGTCTGTGAAACCGGGGGTTAGAAATGTTTAGAAAATTACATGAAAGTTTGCTTTTCCTCCATTATTAGGCTACTTTTATTTACAGAGAAGTTGTAATATTTATATCTGAATGTCTATTTCATTTATTTTATTAATAATTCTTGCACCGTATCACTATTACATTTCATTTTTTTAGTCAGTGCATTGATGCTTTGGCAATAATGAGGCATTGGCAAAAAAATAAAGAAAGAAAATAATCATGGTTATAACCACATAGGATTGTGGGACAGTGAAGGATACATCTGTGCTGCAAATCCGAACAGATTAATTAATCTTTTAGTTTGATGTTGCGGAAATGAATTAGGACGCGCCTTGATGTCTTTCTATCTTTAAATACAGCCTTTGAAAACAGGCTATTTGTTAGACGCTGCCTGTGAGTGTTGATGTGAAACACATGTAAGCACTATAGATTCTCAGAAGTGACCTTTTTTTCTGTTGTATTTTTCAGCTCGCTTTAGATAAGACATGTACACTCTTAACGTGATTATGTAATATTGTACGAATAAGTGCTAATCACAGCAATAAGTGCTAATTTCACTCTCTCTTTTTTCATACATCTTAGTTATCAATTGTAGTGAAAATAACATCAGAGGACTTGTATTCAGAGGACCCAGAATATTAACCCTGTAAAGTCTGACATATAAAATAGTCAGATGCAATTTAATGGAACAGTTTATTGAACCAAAAAAGTTCGCATATGTTTTTGTTTTGTATCATATTTGACACACCAGGCTTCTTAGGCTCATAGTGTGATATACTTAAATTTTAGTGCTCACCACTGAGGGGGGAAAAACCCTTCAAACTGAGCAAACAATTTGTTAACAGTTTGTATTGTAAATAAGAGATTTTTGAGTATAACAAACAGTATAACAGACTACTTACATAAAATTCATATTAATTATCAGTTGTCACTATATCGCCTAACATATATCTAATAGTAAGATGATATTTAAGTAGTTTTATGGTCTTTAGTTTTTATTGTGGGTGGCAAAACATATAATGCAATGCAATACAATGCTGATTAACATATAAATAAATGTTCTATCCATGTTCTAAATAAATAATTAATAATAAATAAATAAAAATAGTTGTTTTATTATATTTGATACTTACATTTGAACACAGTTTTTCAAAGAAATGATGTTTGACTAATCAAGTAAAAAGTTGCTTCAGTCCAGTAAATGTTCATCTCGAAATATCAATAATATCAATATAAAAGTTATTCCTAAGTTTACTCTCTATATATTTTTTTAAATATTTCACAGCAAAAAGAAACAAACTCAAGGTGGATATTTTTAGAATTATTCTAAAAGGCCTTTTACTCGCTAAGAGTGTATGAACTATCAGTCAGAAGGCAGAAAGCATGTAGTAGACTGTGTAAAACAATCAATTTCTTGGCAGTCTTGATAATATTAATAATTGAGAGGCCTTAGAAATTCGTTTACAGTGTCAAACATGTAGCAGTACAGTAGCCTTTATTTGAATTGCTGCAGTGATAGTTTTGTATGTTTGAAATTTACAATTTTTGCAGTTTTACTGCAACTGCTTTGTAGTTTTAAGGTTATTTACATAACTGTCTTCTTTTTTCCTTACAGTATAGACACAGACTGACAGACAGACAATGAAGTATGCTGTTTTCCCCACAGTTGTTCATAATACACTTGGTGGCTCTTTGATGTCTGCTTCCATCTGCTGACCATATAGTGCACTGCTACATGCTGAAACGTGCTCTCCAATACCTCCATCTGCTGATAAGAGTTATACTCAACGAGAGGACAATTTATTGCTCCAATACTCTGGCCCCACTGGGATTGTTTTTTTCTCATGTCCTGGATATTGTACTTAAGAATTATTAAATCAGAATTATATTTCTCACATCAGAGGAAAATTAAAGCCCGAAAGGATTTGTCTTTTAAGGCAGAGGAGTTGCTATTGTGAACACAAAAGTTGTTTTCCAGTATCGATCTGAATATATTTTGGCAAAGAATTACATGTGGAGAAATTATTACAATAATAATGAGCAAAAAGAGACAAATGGTCAATACATGAATGACAAACAAAACTAACCACCGCATCAATTAGGTTTTTTTTTTTATTTATTTTTTTAGCTTTTCATTTTGAAATGGTTCTAGCTGATCCTACATTAAAGGGTGGTAAATGTAAGGCCAGTATTCACATGCAAATCATCAATTAGTCCGATTGGCAAAGTTACAGAACAGCTCTTTGTGTTAAGTTATCATCAGTGAGGTAGAAGAGCTGAATAATTCATCACAATTGTTCGTCTTTTTGTAATAAAAGCAGTAGCTTTTGGCTCCTGAATCAATATATATTTTATATGGTTTGGATATGGCAACATTACAGACTATGAATGTGCACAGTGTTTGTATCATCAGATTTTTTCATTTTTTTGGCCAATTTATTTATTTTTGCTTGTTATTTTATGTTATTTTAAGGGAAGACTTTTAAACATTTGAACTGTTTAAACAAAATGGAATGGAAATTTATATAAAAAAAATTATAATAACAACATTTCCATTATCAAATATTATTTTTGTGTTGCATTTCACGGTGAAATTTGACAGGGGAATTCTGTGGGACTCCATCATGCCTTAGTTTCAACTCATGGAGCAGACATAGGGGAAGGATCAAAGATTAAGAAATGACTCACGGAATTCCCTCTCTGCCCCATTCTTCTCCGTATTAAAATTTTATAAAATCACCTTTCAGATAAATCCAAGGATCTGACACAAACATGCACCTAAAGGATTTATCCAGCACTGCAGCCCAATCAAAATGTTTTTTTCTTAGTAGTTCTAATCTAAAGACACAACCCTTTATAATGCCATCAAAGAAGAATACACCTATCCATTTGTGAATAATGCTATCATTTTCATTTCTTTTCTTGATTAATGTGTAATACAATGTTTCTTGGGACATAAACCCCCCTCTGTTTGGCATTCCCCTAGTCGTCATGTCCTAAATACTAAATCATTTTTGATATTAGCAAGGGCAGAGCCTATGGGAATAATAATAATATTTTTTCTAATAAAAGGAAGATGGATTAGATAGTCCGGATTGTCATTTTGAATTAAAGAAAATGATAAGGAATGAAAAAAAAAAAAATATAAGTAGATTTAGTTCTCAAGGAGACTCAGATATGATAAAATGCTTCAATCTGTGCAGATGACAGAGAGCAGTCTGAACCCTTAAATCTCCCCATAACAAACATGTAGGGCTTAACGCTACACTCTGAGCTCATTTAGTTTGGACCCTGAATGCAAAAATGTATTTTTTTTCTTTCTTTTATTGTCTGCAATTTTTGTCTGATCTTTCCTTTTCAACCTCCCCAACCTCGTAGATGATGTTCAAGTACACTTACATCCCCTTGTATGACTTTATACAGTGCTTTCACAAACATACTTGCACAAATTCCTGTCTTCGTTTCACACACTCTTCTTCCACAGTTCCTTTAGGGCACATCTTATTTTCACAGAATTCTAGCAGCAGCTGTTGCAGACATGAGTAATGTGCGATTGTTGGCCCATAAAGTGCTTTAAGAAAATTCCCTGCAGTTGTAGGCCCTGCGCTGTTATTAGTGGCCGCTTAGATTGAGTGCCAAGTCTGTGGCCCCGTATCACCACGCTGATCTCTGTTTTCACTGTGGAGCTTTGAATTCAATTGCCTGATTCCCTCAAAACAGGTGCAAAACTGACCTCAGTTGAAGTTGGTGATGGTCTCACTTCTGCTTTGAGTGACAAAATTAGTGTGATACAGTTAGCACCTTTACACCTGTGACATTTTGCATATATGAGTTTTGAAAAGGGTGCTGCACATCATATCAAAAAGGGTTTAAAGTCTAAGCTTTTTTCTTTAGGGTATTTTAAACTTATACTTTGTTTAATTGTCAAACTATTTATTTAATTTGACTCTTAATACAAGAAGTAAGAATGTTACAACCACCCCAGTTACAGTAGTTACATTAATTGTAACACTCAATATATTAACTTGCTGTATTTCAAACATGATCATGCTTCAAAGTAAGTAATATCATTGTTTTAGTACTATATTATAATATTATCAATTAATATAAAATAAATAGTAAATTTGGTACTGACAACTGACTTTATCTGGTTGTCAGGACTAAAATAGTTTAAATGTAGTATTATTATTATTAATAGTAGTAGTAGTAGTAGTACGTCTAAGTGATAGTTTCATTATAATTATTTAAAATGGATTAAATCCTTTTATTAAAATATAAATATCAATATATAATTCAATAACAGTCTTCAACTAGATACTTTAATGAAATAATGTGCATTATTTATTTTAAAGATTCAATGTTTCATTAACAATTATTATTAATAGTGCTGTTAAACAATTAATCGCGATTAATCGTTATTGTTTACATAATATACATGTACTGTGTATATTTATTATGTATATATATATATATATATATATATATATATATATATATACACACACACACATACAGTATATATGTTGAAAATATTTACATGTATTTACATGTATATATTTATATTCATATAATTTATATTATATATAAATATATTTAATATATAAACATAACATATTTTTCTTAAATATATACATGCAAGTGTGTGTATTTATATATACATAATAAATATACACAGTACACATACATATATTATGTAAACAAAAACATTTATTTTGGATGCATTTAATCATGATTAATCGTTTGACAGCGCTATTTATTAACTATTATTATTTATATATATATATATATATATATATATATATATATATATATATATATATATATATATATATATATATATATATATATATTTTTTTTTTTTTTTTTTTTGCAGTTGTCACTACATAAAATCTTCTGGCAGCTGCTGATGCAGTATTATTTCATTGAGATTCTATTTGTATTTTTTATTAATATTATATAATATTAATATAAATAATATAAATTATAATATAAAATAGTTTTTTTAACAAATTTATATTTTCTGTTAATTATTCATTTTAATTTTAGCCAAAGTTTTAATAATCATGTTGTGTTATTGTAATTTTTAAAAAATATGTCTTTATGGTTTTTATTAAATTCTATTTCTATTTCAGTTTTAGTTTTAGTTCTTTTATTACACTGAGATAAACTAAATGAAATGGTGCCTTGGCAACTAGCTGAAGTAAAATAAGTTTTATTTTTTATTTTTTTTATGTCAGTTAAAGATTATTTTATTTTACCTAAAAAAAAAAAAAAAAAAACTACAAAAAAAAAAAAACAAACAACAAAATTAGTTTTATAGTTTTAGTTTTAGTTAACTACAATAGCCCTGCATTAATGTTAGCATTCTAAAACTAAAAACTCAGGGATTTAAAAAATAAATTCAATTCAAATTTATGTAACTGGACATTGAAATGACAATTTTTAGTATAAAGCTGACATACATGTATTTGTATAAATTGTAACTAAGGGTATATGCTCATATTCTTTTCTGATCTTGAATAAGAAAATTTAAGGCAAACGTTTGAATTAATGTAGGCCCTACTGTGCTTGTACAAGCCCATACTCTACTGAGCTGATGAGAGCAGTTTTCTTTAATTCCTCCACCACAATCATTTTATTAATATGGGTAAAACGGGACATCTGGACATTTAAATGCGAGCCATTATGTGTGCTAAACAGATGCTGTTTTATAACCATTTACAGATGTTCCTATGACCTGTTTCATATGGATGAGGACATTTCTTGTTTAACAAGATCAACATTGGAAATAAATAATTTCTAATGATAAAGTTGCCATATTTTCATTTTAGCTCAAAATTTTCTTATTATTACAACAGCAAGTTTCTCTTTCAAGCATTTTCTGCAGATTTTCCTGGCACGTCTTGACTTCTGAATGTCTCGCAGTTGACGTGAAGAATAGACTTAAGCATGATTTGTTGTACTTGCCTTTAAGCGTTTGGCTTGTTCCAAAAATCATCCCATCATGGAGTAGAAGGACCTAATATTATTGAACTGGTCCTAGCGTACAGGTTTGATGAATTGACCATGTTCTTGTCTGCTTATCTTTTGATTGAATGAAAAGGATGAGATTGTCTGAGGAGAGAGGGGGGGAGGCTTCTTTGTGGATTAAACACAAAGACCGAAGCATCCTCGTCAGAAAATATTACATTTACCAAATGTCTTCATTGCGTCTGGGTTAGATTGCATTTAGTTTATTGCTGTTACATGATGAAATCCTTTCAAGTCCTCCTAGGATAGGTGATGTTCATAAGAGAAGGTTGTGTAACCCCTTATACTGTTTGTCAAAAATTAAATTGCATCTGTATTGGTTTGTGGCATGAGTGTAGCTAATAGCGCTTTTGTATAGTGGTCCCAAAAATAGATGATTTGACTACGAACAGTTGCTGTTCAGGGGTCATATGGGTTCAAACACATAATATTCAGACATGATTACTTAAAACTCAAAGCAAAATGATGCAAACTGTGCTGTGGTATCTGGAAGAGGGATATAGCGTGGCCCCAAAAAGGGATTTTAGTGACAATTATGTTTTTATTAAGTACTTACAATTAAGTGACGATTGACTTTAAGTGCAAACAAATAATATTAAACCTTTTTATTTTTAAACCTTTTTAGCCCAGTTTTTTCAGTAATTTTATTTTATTATTATTTTTAATTGATTGATTGATTGATTGATTGATTGCAGTTACAATGGACATGCTCCAATGTGTTTACATTATTTTTTACTTAAATATACACTACCATTCAAAATTACAGGTTGGTAAGATTGTTTTTAATGTTTATAAAAGAAGAATTTATCTTATGTTTACCGAGGCTGAATTTATTCGATCAAAAATACAGTAATTTAAAAAATTTAATTTATTCATGTAATGGCAAAGCTGAATTTTCAGCGGCCATTGCTCTAGTTTTCAGTGTTACTGAAAATGCTGATTTGATGTTCAAGCCACATTTCTTGTTATTACCAGCATTTATTTGAAATAGAAATCTTTTGTAACATTATAAATGACTTTACTGTCACTTTTGATGATTTTAATGCATCCTTGCTGAATAAAAGTATTATGAAACCACAGCAATATGTTATATTAAAAAATATATAAAAATATGCATCTATTATTAAGTATCCTAATACTATTGGGGCCACTGTAGATGAAAACCATTGGCAGAGCTGAGCCTAATCTTGGGTTAGATTAGTGCTTCAATCTTGGGCACATAAGATAAGAAGATCATATGATTAGAAAATACAAAAACAATATGTTTCACAATATGTGGGTGCTGAAGTCTTCTAATACGGTCATTGAGTTTCTTATATTGTATCTCTCTACCTCATCCACAACTACAGTGGAAAGTATTAAACTGCTTTGTTATGGGTCTAGACAATATTCTGATAAGAGCTACTTGAGAAAGGCAAATGGAGAACATAAATAATTGATATGTGTAAGGATGCCAAGAAAATGTAAGACGAGGGAACCTAATGGTATAACGATCAGATTACCCATATAGAAAAAAGCTTCTTCAACATCTAGAGAAGTTTTATTCACCTTTCCGACTTCCTAGCGGATTCTTGCAGACATATCACGTCATGTCAACACGCTGATAGTGATTGAGAATGTGCTTTGCTGTGGTGCCAGTTGGCATGCTCTTGTGTTCTTTCCATGTTGCTTATGCCTCCACAACAAGAGCTCTCCTTCGGCTGACCTTCTCATAGCCCAGACGTTCATGGTTTCAAGGGAACAATGTGTCATTGTCTTATTTATGGTGTGTGTGAGCTGTGTGTGTTTGAGCGGCACCATCTTCCTGGCATCCCAAGAAGGAAGGAGGAAAAAAAAGAACCGCATTGTCCATCTCCCTCAATAGCCATCCTAAATTGGACTTTGATGGACATAGCCCAAGTGACAACTGCGAAGGGGGCTGACTAAATGCTCTATGCTGTAACTTCTTCCATGGCTGCCTCTCCTCTTCCATTTATTGTTGGCTAACAGCTGTCGGATACCTGGGCTTGATCTGCATTGTCTCTTAACTAGCTTGGCAACAGTTGTTGAGGAACGCAAGCCACGGATGCCTTAGTGAGTCTCTCCTCAAAGATAACATTTACGTCCAATGCCCTCACCCCCGCTGATCCTTTCTCCTGAGCTCACTTTGATCCAAGGAGTCCTGCTTCACCCCAAGCATTAGCGTATTACTGGGATTGTCTCTGTTTATACAATTATTACCTCCGGTGATCCCCTAAAATACGATTAAACAATGACAGATGGCGTGTCCATCATTGGTACCTCCACTCTTCGATTCTCAAATGTCGTTCAGGAGCCAACAAAAAGGTCGAAAGATATTCGAGATTATTGCCATCTCTTCTGGCCAATTAGTCCTTCGGCACCCACCCATAGTTTTCTCCATCCCTTTTATTTTTTACCTGGAATGGTGTGTCTCTGATATGTTATATGCTGTTTTTTCTACTGCAGGAAAAAAGGAGGTTATTTATAGCGAGGTACAGAGGAGGAGAGTTCTTGGAGGGGTGTCTATTTCATGATAAATGAAATTCCTTGGCCATGCCCGCAACAATTGGACTGAGAGAGCCAGGCAGCTTAAAGATTAGAGTTTGCAGGCTGCAGCTGTCCAGCTTGTCATCCCTTGTCTTATAGCACCTCAGCCTTCACACATTTATCCCACAAACAAAGGTTACAAAGAGCGTAGATAGTTGATGTCGGCCACCTCAAAGACCTTTTGTCAAGCGCGGTGACATGTGAGCTGGAAAAGGAGTTAAGTTTGTAGTTTCTTTGGCGGCTACCTTCTATTACGCCCTGTCACAAGCGCCGATGCCATTAAACTGGAAAAATAATGAAGCTGGGAAACCATATTTCAAATATGACAGCGGTGCTTTATCCAATGTTGGGGTTCCTTAAAGGGATAGTTCACCCAAAAATGGAAATACTGTCATAATTTACTGTTCTTCCAAACCTGTATGAATGACTGACTCTCTTCCACTGAACACAAAAGGTTAATATTTGAAGGATATTCTGGTCACTTCTTCCTTGTCTAATGAAAGTGAATGAGGACTGGGGTTGTCAAACTTCAAATAAGGCGTGAAAGCATCATAAAAATATTGCAAAAAGTGATCCATGCAACTCGCACAATGTTCCTGGTATTCTGAAGCCATACGATTGCTTTGCATAAAGTCCAAACTGTAAGCCATCACTTACCTGTGTGTGACCAAATCTGGTCACTGAGTTTTGTGAATCGAATCAATTGGTGCACTGAAAGAAAGATTCACTCACAAATCAGACTTCTTTCATGAGCAATTTCTGTGATTAATCAAAATTTGGTCTGTGTTTTGTACTGAATTAAGGTTTGTTCCTCACATTTTATGGGCTATTTTTTGTCATTTTAGAGTTTGAGAGCCCAAATCCTTATTCACTTTTATTACATAGAAAAAATGGGTCAGGATTTTTTATTTTATTTATTTATTTATTTAAATTAATTATTATTATTTTTTTAACAACATGAGGGCGAGAAGATGATGAGAGAATTTTCATCTTTGGGTGAACTATCCCTTTAAGACTTTACTTGTCTGGCCTTCTTGATAAACAGGTTCAGAACCTTACAAAGAGGCTTGTAGGTCACAGTATAATCAAAGACAGGAGACCTTGTTATTTCAAGTCCAGTTCTCTTTGGTCACCCTATCCTGCTTACAATAGAATATAATCATACTCAGAAATAGTTCCTGGGAAGAAGACAGGTTTGCAATAATCCCTCTTCTGTAAGGTAAGTAATAACCTGCAAGGTTAAAAAGATATTAATCTTTTTAGCTTACTCGTAAGAAGATTTCAAATAGATTTGATTGTGGCATTTCTAATGCAGAAGGAGATTGGCAAAGTCAGAGGCGTGGGTTCAGAGTACCACGATGCCAGCGGTTTCATAGATAATCTCTAGACATCTCAGCATAGCCTGTATCCCACAAACTACACCGTTTCATAATAAACTGAGTTTTGTCTGTATAGACATCTTTAAATTTAAATTAATTAGCCTTGGTTTCAGGAGGGAAAGCAAACAAAATGGATTTACTATACAACAACCTTGTTGGAATTGATATTGAATATCCAATTACTCTCCAAGTAGATTTAATCTGACTATCGTGGACCCTAATGAAATTTCCCCACATTAATACTTTATGATCATTTAATCTTCAGTAGGTAAATTCCCAGTTGATGTAGAATTATTGGGTTTGACTAGAGTATGAGTGTGTGTTACAATATTAAAACCCCTCTGGGCCTCCCACTCTTTTCAACGATAATATCACAATATGCTAATCTTCAGAAACACCCCTAGAAAATATAATTAGGGGAGCTAATCACACTATGTTTGCTACATGAGAGACCACCCACTAGAGCTATTTGGCAATACTTCACATTGCAGAAAAAGGGCTCTAGAGTGCAAATGAAATTGTCGCAAATATGATAACAAAAATTCAGATTTGGGACAGTAATTTAAAGGAAGACTTTGGGGAAGACTTTGTGTGGTTTCATCAGATATAATGCTGTTAATGCGGGGTCACGTTAGTGAAATATCAGCGAAATTTCACCAGCAAAAAAGCTCAGTTATCCATTGTCAATAACATAGTGATGCACAAAGCACAGCTCAAACAAAAGTCACTTTTAAAGCAGCATTCTGCTGGTCAACGCTGCAAATTCACATAAAATACTTGATCCTCATGTCTTGACCTTACACAAAATTTCAGATAGCAGGGATTCATATTGAAATGACTGGATTTGGCTCACAAAATTTTGCAGAGCAATGGTAAATGTGATCGTACATTTAGAGTGCATAACAGTGTTTCTTTCATGCATCATCAAACACAGCATGAGCCGTGATGTCTGATTTGTGAACAAATGACTCTTTGGAACCGTTTCTATTTAACGAGTCAAAAGTCTTGAGTTCACAACTGACTCCCTCACTGAACCTCAAGTCATTTTCATGTTATGTCCGATTCACAATTAATCAGAAACCACTACTGTGATATTTTATGTTTTTCAAACATGAAAAAAGAAGAAAAAAAAATCGGGACCAATTCTCACTATTAACTAGTTGCTTATTAGCATGCTTATTATTAACACAGTGGCTGTTTATTAGTACTTAGAAAGCACTAATAAACACTAATATTCTGCATGACCATATTCTACATCCTTAATCCTGCCAAATACCTAAACTTAACCACCACCTCACTAACTATTAATAAGCAGCAAATTAGGAGTTTATCGAGGCAAAATCATAGTTAATGGTTTGTTAATAGTGAGAATTGGACCATAAAATAAAGTGTGACCAAAAAATCATATAAAAACAAGTATAGGAGCCAGTAGCTTTTTTTCGTGTGGAGCCCTGAAAAATGTTTTTCCTATTTTCTAACCTCAATTTTGTTGCGATAATGTGAAATATGTGGTAAGGTAGCACTGCCTGCTGTGTGTTTCAACCTGTGGTTGTCTAACATGTATAAATATCAACCATAGCAATGCATCACTCATGAGAAGCTCAGATTAAGGGGGCTGTAACCCAAGCGATAAAAGAGTACCATGGAGTGTGTTAGGAATGAGAGGCCTGCTCTGTCAAGAGGATATCTCCTTCTAAGGCATGCCTTGCCTTGACACAAGCAGGGCAAGGTTATTCCTTAGGAGGACCAGAACTAACTTGTAAAAGTTGAAAATAAAACACACACTTCTTAGGCACATTACAAGCATGCCATGCCTCATCTTCAGAGCTCGCCTGTGTCTTTCTTATCCATTGTCTGACAAACTTAATGCCTGGCATGACAATTAGGAAGAATGAGAGTTGATGGCTCTTCAAATGCTATGCAGTTGTCCCTCAACTTTTAAAGGTTGTGTTTTTAAGCCATTTTAATGAGATTGTAACATCTCATATCAATATTTGAACAGTGTAGTAGTGTTAAAGTTTTTGATGAGTTGTAAAATAAATTTCCACATCAGAGTTGTTTTGCCATTGTCATGATATTGAGCGACTAGAAATGCATGATATTTGTGACCCTGGACCACAAAACCAGTTTTAAGTGTCAAATTTTCGAATTGAAACTGAATAAATAAGCTTTCCATTGATGTATCTTTTGTTAGGATCGGACAATATTTGGCTGAGATACAACTATTTGAAAATCTGGAATCTGAGGTTGCAAAAAAAATCAAAATATTGAGAAAATCACCTTTAAAGTTGTCCAAATTAAGTTCTTAGCAATGCATATTACTAATCAAAAATTAAGTTTTGACATATTTACGGTAAGAATTTTACAAAATATCTTCATGGAACATGATATTTACTTAATGTCCTAATGATTTTTGGCATAAAAGAAAAATTGATAATTTTGACCCATACAATGTATTTTTGGCTATTTCTACAAATATACCCCAGCGACTTAAGACTGGTTTTGTGGTCCAGGGTCACATTTCATTAAATTGATTATCGTTGGATATTAGAGATTTTATTTATGGGTATTTGTCAGTTTTTAAAATTTGATTGTACATGCTCATTTCCCCTATTGTTCTACCTAAATGAAGTTAATCTTCAAAAACTCTAATAATTTAATAATTATTAGTAATCCTTAGAAAATCTCAAAATAATAAAGTACATTATAATGTTGCAATGCGTAAATTCAGTTTAGTTTTGACTTCAGTATTTAGCATTTTATTTTTAATTTATGTGGAATAAATAGTATTAGTAATGTTGGCCATAACATGAAAAAAAAAAAGATCAGCATTTCAGTATCAGCCACAACTGTATTAAGGCATTCCCATTTGTGGCAACAGGAATTGCTACTTTTTCTCACAATGTTATGCATGTTAGTGCACAATTACCTTTTTATTTTTTACATTAAGACAGAAACAGGCTGCCATACTGAATAAGCCTCATATGCTGACACATTGTCTTTGAGCAAGCCTGTTCCTCTGTCTAGAGCACTTTAACATTACATCTGAACATACTTTGACTTTTAACGCAAAGTAAATTACGTTGGTTTCAAAGCACATGACAAAATAAAGCTAGTTTGTCCAGAAGTCTTCACATCAGAAGATCTGTGCTTAAATACACAACACAGACAAGTAATCGTGGTAGACTCTAAGGCTATGAACACTTATACACATCATACGTATCAAGAAAAGAGAGTCACCCTTAGAGAACACCACTGAGGCGCATTATCAGATATGAGATGATCTTTGCATAGGAAAACTCTGGAAATGCTAATGGAGGAGGACTTGGAAGTGAAACAGAAGCCAGTTGAAAGTGAAATGCTTGTGGCTGTTCTGCCTCTCTGATTTAAAAGGTCCGGCTTTGAGTTGGCATGCTGAAAATGCTCACTGACTTGAAAGGCCCTATTGACTTTTTAATGATCTTATGTGACTCTTAATTAATGACGGGCTTGTGGTCTGTCCTCCCCCAACATTGGAGGAGTGGGAATTGACTCTATTAGCAGAGATCACAGTAATGAATCTGCCACCAGGTGTCACTAAGTCATCTGAAACATTAGCCTTTTCTAAACGGGGCACAGAGGGAGAAAAAGGTGTTTTTCTTCCTTTATGTAATTAAATTAAGTAGCATTAAATGTTACAAAACAAATATTTGAATTAGATTCTGTTATATGGGTCAATGATGTGATGCTCATTTTTGTCTGCATCTATTAATTTATTCAACAGTGCATAAAATGACTTGAATACACCTCTTTCATGATGAGAATGTTTTTAATTTCTGAATTAAATTTCATTTATATTCTACCAGTATCACCACAGGAACCGTTTACTATTTGAATCACTCCACTTGCACTCCACCATTTCTCACAGTGAACAATTTTACAAAAACTACTGTTTTTTTGTGTCACAGAATGTAGTTTTATTTATTTATTTGGTGAGAATGTTGTTTATATTTACATTAATAAGTGTTTATTTTGAACTAGAAATAATATCTACAGACCCACATGACCGTGTGCTCTGGTCATTTTAAAATATCAGAAGTTATAAAAGGTGCAACTTCCCAAAAACGTACTTTTACCTTTAAAAAAACATTTTAAAGCTTTGAAAATGATAATTCTGTGTTCGCCGACATGAGTAAAAGGTGTAAGGAAAATGTAAAAAATAAAGTATTTTTTACTTGATGGTTACACCACATGACATTTTTATAGTCATTACACTCAACTTTTTTTTTTTTTTAAATGGTATACTTTTTTTTTTTTTTTCAAAACTATCTGAAACCAACATGAATACAAAGAGTATATTATTTTTAAGAACTTGGAGAGCAAAACTGCAAACCGGTGGCACTTTAGCATATCTTTTTTTATGTAATTTTGTTTCCTATCATCTCATTTATATGGTTCATTATGATATGAGAACGCAAACTGAATAGAAAGATTGCTCAAGCTCTAGCAAATATGAGGCATAGCAAATAAGGCCTAACATCCACTTTTGGCTTTACCGAACATACCATCATGTTTTCTGGAACCCTCACCAGTAACATCTGCCGGCGAATGGGTTCGAAGTTGTAGAAGACACTCGGCAGATTCCTCAGCATGTGCGAGGTGACAGACCAATCTGTCCTCGGAGGGACCTTTCACTTACCCATTTACCCCGAACACACTTCTGCTCCATGCTCCTGATTCTCCCCTTGGTTGCCATTCGGCCTGCAGTGCCATTTCCAGTAATAGGGCTTCAAGCGTGATCAACTCCAAGCCTCCTCATCGGAGGGGCAAATGGACAAAACTTGTTTTGGCAAAAGGTGTTCATTCTCTCATCGGGGCACATTTCGCCTTGTTTTCCCTGCCTCCGTCTCGCTCCTTTTCCTCTGTGACCCGGTGTGCGGCGGTGCTCTGCACTTGGCTGCTTGTGGCAGGCCAGTTGGTACTTGAGCAAAGCAGTATCATCCCACCAGCAGCCCTCCTAACAGCCCCCCAGCTGGGAGAGAGCAGAGCCCTCATAAAAGTAGCAGAAAGATGTATTAAAGGTAGTAAATATATACACATCCAGCTCGGTGAGCTGTGAAAGTTGTGAATTGGTTTTTTAAAGCTTTGTTAAGACCAGAAAGCACAGATGTTAAAAACAGGTTCAGATGTAGCGACAGATGGTATTTGATTATGAAGCAGACTGTTGGTGTAATGCAAGGATGCTGCTTCAGCCCAACTGCAAGGAGCCTGTCGGCTCCGAGCTGAGGCGGGAAGCCCCAGAGGTTCATGAAAAGAGTGAAAAAGAACCCAGAAGAAGAGAGCCAGGCGCTTTTGACTGCTTCTGTCCGTGTCGTTTGGATTCAGCCATGAGCTCTGGATCCAAACCGATGCAGCTGCATCTGAAGTTGCATGTAAAGCCAGAAAAAATCATGAGGTCATTGTCTTCTTGATAAAGGGAAGGTCACACGCCTGTTAGTGCTAGTTCTACATGACCAAAACAAAATGCCCCGATCTGACAGAGGTCAGCCGGTGTGCCGCTTACATGAGCTTTAGGATGTTTGAACTAGAAATATTTTTTCATGAAAAAATAACACATGCTTAAAGCGACCAAAATTCATTCTACCTCACACACAGGCCTGCCAGAATATCGAACAAAACCTTTATCCCCCATCCGCCTTAATAACAACCAATTAATAACAGCGATCTTTCCTTTCTCTTTTCTGAGAGAGCATCACGGTAGCGACATTATTCTCGTGTTATCTCTTTAGGGAGGGGAGAGAAGAGGGGATGGTGGTAAAATTTTCAACAATGAATGGGCCAACACAAACACAGCTGTTTTATTGTTGTGCTGTTAAGATGTGCTTTTCAAAGGCATGATGATGAAATCAAACAGAAGGGGAGCGGCGAGCGGTTCTGCTCGTCATTATGGCACGGAGGGTGGCGGTAGGGGGGAGGCTGACCCCACCTCCTGTTCAGCGGAGCCGCTGGAGCGGTCCGGGCCCGCTAAAGTGCCTCTTTGTATCAGACTAGAAATTACAGCAGCGGCCGCCCCGCTTCCCTCCACAACGCCGCACGAGCCACAATAGCGCGAGCACTGCTCTTTTCTCCCCACGTGCACCTTTTTCCACCCTCTTTCTTTGAAATTAAGATTGAATGTTGATGTGCGTATTTGAAGCACTTTATTTATTTATTTATTTTTTATCTATGTTTCAGATTGTTCATATTAATCTGGTTGAAATGACACCATTCTAGTGTTTTGACAAAGACAACTTCATTGGGAAACGTCTACCTTGATATTTTGATGAAGTGAACCGCCAGTGGGTCTATTAAGCATGAATCAAAGACTGGTGAAATAACAGACCTGATTGGGAATTAGATTTAAATAAGAAAAAGACCTATATAATGTTGATTATCTAAAAAAAAAAAGTCCTTTGTTTTCTCAGTGAGACACTTATAATTGAAGTGAAGGGGGCCATTTTTTCTGAGAATTTAGAAGCAGAAATGTAAATATTATAAAATACCTTACATTAATTATTCTATTAAAACTTTATTAAGTTTTATTTAAGCAGTAAAGCCGCTCTCCAGATTTTTGCAGTCCTGATAGTGTTTTAAGTGTTATGCTGTCATGGCAAAAAATGTTTTATTTTTTTTCCATTGTTAACGTCTTGTGGCTGTACTTTTGAAACAGTATTGTATTATTGGTTGTACTAGGCTATTTTAACATTATTCACTTCCATTGTAACCCAGATTTTAACGTTTTAAAAAATGTCGAATTTAACTTGAACCCAAAATATTACTTTAAGCCTAAAACAGGGCTATAAAGGAATATCTTCACATTTACATCCTATCAGTTCTTCTGGAATCAGAGGCAACTCCAAATCTCCTTAGTTTTTCTCTGATTAACATGCTGATCTAAATGATGACAAATGGCAAAAGGAAACACCTGATCTAGGACTTAGTTTTTATTTTGCACAAGCTTGCATATATACTGCACATACATTCAGTTCCGAGGAGATGGAAGGCACACGAGGCACTTTGACTACTGTATTGTGTAGGTGGTAAAAAGCAAAGGTAAAAGTCTGATTAAGTGATTAGAAATAAAAACTTCAAAACACACAATTTTTTCACCTTCCAAACAAGATAGAAGAAAAGTTTTGTTGTACATTTTTTTTTCTTTCCTTTTGTTTTTTTTTTTTTTTTTTTTTTTTTTCAAGCGTCTCTTATGACTACAGTGTCTGAAATTACAATGGCTACCTGGACATAAGTGTCTCTTTATGTATCTACAGAGTTAAGGAGCTTAGGAGGGCTTTTAAATTGTCTCTGTCTACCAAATAATATTACAATACATCCCCAGAAATACCAAAAATTGTACACCATCACCAAATAAATTATGATAAATTAAACCAATAAATTATGAAACTTCTGCATGACAAATTGATAACAAAATCCACAATGCTATTCCGTTAACAATGTATGTGTATCCTTCAAAACGTATCAAAGAAAATTGCAACAGTTTCAGCTGG
The DNA here is from genome assembly GCA_039654775.1 of Spinibarbus caldwelli. Classification (NCBI taxonomy): domain Eukaryota; kingdom Metazoa; phylum Chordata; class Actinopteri; order Cypriniformes; family Cyprinidae; genus Spinibarbus; species Spinibarbus caldwelli. The sequence continues at coordinate 18,105,239 of CM077251.1, forward strand.
AATTACCATACTAGAATCAAAGAATTCTTTCATACAAAAAAAGCATAACAATGCTATTTACATCATATTGCTAAATCATAGAAAGGCAGTGTTTTCTCATTTTCGGTTTGTATTTACATACATGTCGAAGCCAGTGAAATCATGTTTAAAACCCTTCAGGGAGCACACACCTCATAAATACAGCATCAAATCTACAAAGAGTCAAGAGTCTTGTACAACACATTGCATTAAGTACAAATAATTGTTCCCCTTCCCAGAAATATAGTCATATACAAAGTTTCTTTCTTCCTTTTCTCTTTGTAACATCTTTCTTTGTAATAAAAAAACAGTCCCAAACTGAGTTTGGCAATTGATTTGTACAGTTCACTACATGACAGTTTTTTTTTTTTTTTTTTTTCCATTGCATGAAAACAAATAAAAAATTCTTATGTCAAATGCAAATGCGCAATAGTGTATCACAAGTGAGATGAATGTGTACATCATACCCAAACTTTGAATCAAGGTCATTCAGAGAGTTTTTTTTCTTTTTCTTTTTCTATAGAGTGTCCTTAATGGAGTGCGAAATGTACATGGCTACATTTAGGATTTTCGACACAAAGCAACAAATGACCCTGTGTAACCACGCAAACAGATCCATCTCATTTCAATACCAAATTAATGCAGACTGATTGAGAACACCTTTAACGGGCAAACCTGAAGAGGTGGTGAGATGAAGGGGAGAAAATAGTCGACTGAGAGCCACTCAAAACATTTAAAACATCATAACACTTCTAAAAGTACAATAGAAAGAAAAAAAAAAAGAGTTGAGATGTTGAACATATCCTCCCTCTGGTTTGTCTTAAAGATGCAGTACAGTGATAAATACAAATAAAAGTTCAAAAAGAGAAACAATAGATAAAGAAAATAAACAGAAGTCCTTATGGGAACTAAAACTAACGTACTACCATGCGTGTATATCACACACTCCCTGCAAACACGCAGGTAAGCACGCACACACACTTATGCACACGTATTGCCTCTGTGCTACGTTAAATGGCTTAAAGTACATCAGATTTGTGTGGAACTATGCGTTATACTTCTTCTTTTTCAAATGGGCTGTAAAAATTCGTTTTCCTGGACTTTGCATGTAGTTCATTACCCAGAACCTATTTCTGAGGGCATTTTGTTTCAAAACAAGGAAAATATACCCCTCTGTTTCAATTTGTGCTATTTTGTTCGAGATTTTTATGTCACTTTCAGGATTTAATAGTCAAATCATATAATTTCTGTTACATTTTATGTTAAATATAAATATAGAAAAGAGAAATAATTTGCTGGTGTAATTAACATTAGGCACAGGCAATTATCAGATTCATTAGTTGTGTAAAACACACAATGCCTGTTTGTATAGCTGAATATGAACAGCTGAATTCGAATAAGCACCACTTTATGCGCAAATTGACACAACCTTCACTTTTAGTTGCAAAGCATCACCTTTAAATGAATGAATAGTGATAACAGAATTCCTTACCATTTGAAAGAATCATTTATTTATCACAATGCATGTAAAGGAGAACGTATGTCAGCACAGCCTTGCAAGAGACTTGAGAATAGAACGGGGCCAAACATCTCCTAACTTTGTTTTGAGTTTGTTTTTCCTTCTCTTTACAATGCATAGTGAATAGCTTGGCGTTTTGTGCGTTGTCCGGGGGCTGTGGATGATGCCAGCCCTGGCGACAGAATGACAGCACCTCATGCTCTTTTGTGCCCATTAATCTAGAAGTCAGCAGGTTTTTTAAGGCATTGTGCTGACAATAATTGCCGGCCTGCGTTTCAATTCATCAGCTGGATTTGCCCAATGCAAACGGCACAGGCTTCCAGAGCAGATCACATGTCCAGCCCTTGCCCTCTACTGCCGACTCTTATTTATGAACTAGGAAGGGATGCACAAAGAGCCTGAAGGCCCTCTTTTCTTTTGTGAACACTGTTTTGATAAGAAACTGTGCTTTTTTCCCTCTAGGGTAGGCTAATCGTTGTAATTGGTTACATTTGTGAGGATCTCTTAGCAGGCTTAGCTTCTGAAATTCAATTCAAAGAACTTCATATGATTCATAAAAATGTACAATTGAACTCAAACAAAGTCTCTCGCTAACATGAAGTTTCACTACTGATAAACTGTAACAGCTAAATCAGATGATTGTGAATAATAAGCAAATCTGTACATTTCTAACAAATAAACTATGTACAATCCAGTACGTTGAAAGAAAAAAAAAAAGTTTTACTTTCGCTAATGTTCAAATAATTATTTTCAGCCTGTGTAAACCAAACTTGAGATAATCTACCAAATTTACGGTCCAATTATAGAGGTGATCCCAGCTAGCAGGTGGAGAAAATCAACAACAACAACAATTCTCTTGTCTTGACGCCGTACGGCACGTGTTTGTGAATTAGCGTCTATGTATGAGAGTGGTGTGTGTGTGTGTTTATGTGAGCAGTTGTGACACTGTGCTTTTTATGAGCAAGAATGGTTTCTCAGTGGGAAGGCGTCCATTTTTTTTGTGCCGAACTGGCTTGCCCCAGTATGAAATGGCCATGTTGCTTAGTTACAGGAGAGGCTGCTCCGTGAAGGAAAAAAAAAAAAAAAAAACCTACGAGTAGGCCTCCCTCCCTAGAGCCAGTGCTATCAATGTGGACACAAAACACAAGAACATTGGACCCTAGCCAACATAGAAGAATGGCTAAACCAAAAAACAGTTAATGCTGTTTCTTTCAAGAATAACATCAAATATATATATATATATATATATTATATATATATGAATTTCCCACATAGAAAATGTATACCCCTCTTTATTATTATTATTTTTTTGTCCAAAGAATAATTTATTTTCTGTAGCATTGCCATGAGAAACAAGAATACCACATGTCAATTTTTTGTCTTTCTTTTCATTTCGTCCTTTTTTTGCAGCAAGCATTAATAACATTAATCATAATAATTATATTAATCATAAATAATAATTACATCTATACAAGCTACAAATGCAAGTCTTATTCAGCAATAGTAAAACCATCACACATTGCAAACATCCAGGGATAAAACAAAGCCCTCAACAAAAAATGACCAATAAAAGAGAGAAAATCAGGGTGTCAGTTCCATTTGTTAACCATCGTGTGGTAAACATAGTAATGCCCGTTTTAAAGGCAAGGAAAAAGGGGGTAAGGATTGAATACAGTCAAAACAATCAAGAATTTTATAGACTTTCCCAAAAAAGAAGCACAAAAAAAAAATTAACAGCTAAGTCATTCAAAAGTAGCTGGGACTTGAAAATAGGAATGCTACCTCTTACTTTGTAAAGATTCGGGAAAAGAAGGGATGATACTTGGTAAGCAATTCAAATCACTACTCATGCAGAAGCTCCTGCAGACAATTGGGAGATTTGAAAATCTCTGGGACCTCACTGTCCAGCTTGCAGATGACCTTGTATATGGCCTTCTTCCAGGAAGGATCAACATCTTTGCCTGCCACAATGGCATTGAAAAACTCCCGTAACGTGATCTGTGCCACTTCCAGGAATCGCTCCGGAACCTGCTGATACACAAGGAGACAATGACATTAATAAACATATTAGGTTTCAATCCCAAGTCCCTGATTAAGAAAAGAAAAGAAAAAGAGACAAGTAAAAAGGAACAAGAAAATAAGATTCTGTTCTGAAACACAAGCAGTATACTTCAAGAGCTGCGAAAAGAGGAGTGTTGGGCTGCCAAGTCTGAGAAGACATAGAGAACGGCCCCAAACATCGTCACTACACTAATTCCTCTTTGTTTCAGTTGCTGAAACACATTCTGGTGGTGTTGACTTAAATACCTGTGTGTTTCAAATCATTTATATCAGTTGTCTTTCCTTTTTGTCTAACTGCACCATCGGGGGACGTGAAAGTAATTAATTGCTTTTGAATGGTTACAGTAAAAAAAGCAACAAGACGTTTTTTTTTTTTTTCCATCGAAACAGGTCAAACCATCGCATAACAACACCTTACAGTCAATGTTTTGAACGTGGCAGAATTTGTGAGGTTGTAACCAAGAGGAACTCATTGGGTTAAACATTACCTGAGTTGTTCCTCTTTTAGAGTCTACTTCCTAGAGGGAGCGAAACATAATTTGTTGACTTCCCTTTATTTGACACAAGATTGTTAGCAGTGTCTCATAAAATGTCTTTTTGTCTCAATATGCTTCCACTTCTAGAAGGGGAAGGAGAAGATTCTGCCTGTGACAGCGGTCCATAAAATACTAAATTCTGCTTTGCTTCTTATCAAGTTCCAGTGAAACTAGATTCTGTAACTTATTGCATGGGCGCCAAGTTTCAAACTTGTAGCCTCTATCACAGGTGGAGGAATTCAAGGAAAGTTATCCGTAAACTCGGTGCTCTTGGACAAGTTCTGGAGCTCTAACTGCTGTGTTTTCCTGCAATCAGGTAGCGTGTAGGGCACTACTGAGGAGTTTGTTCTCTACAACCAGAACATATCCTTTCTGGCGTGAGGTTGTTGTTCGTGAGAGAGGGCCAAGACCGGGGGCGTACTGTAGATTGGCCCTGTGATCTCTTTAGCACCAGTGACAGTCCCTCTCCGCTAACACTATAGAGATGATTAGCCAGGCAAAGAACTAAGTCACCTCCCCTACAGCTAGACAAGACACTTCCCAGACATGGTGCTCACTGCCACACACACTCACAAACACCCACACGCTCGAACACAGATGGGGAAGCAGGCACACAGGCACACAGAAACAGACACAAAGATTGCAAAAACATAGTGCTGTCATATTAAAAGTGTTACTACAGGCCACAGAGAAAGCGCTAGCATTTGAAGGATGCATTAGAAATGCTTAAATGAATAGTTCACCCAAATATTCTGACATTTATTCACCTTTATGTCATTCCAAATCTGTACGACTTTATCTTTTTTTCCCCCATACAATGGAAGTCAGTTGCATTCTAATGTTGTTTTGCACCCCACTGACTTTCATTGTATGGATAAAAACAGTTCAAAATATCTTATTTTGTGTTCCACTCTTTGTTTTTGGTTGAAGTAGCTATTTAAGATGCTTTTGAGGGTGTGGAAAGATCCAGAGCTGTTTTTCCTCCATCCACTCTGAATCAATGCATTCGCAACAAAGCTCATGACACCATCTAATATTCATCCTCCACCACAAGGTTAAAGTTGCAGTCCTATAATTGGTTTTATCAATGCAGCCCTCCCCCATGGATCGGGATCAGCGCTTAGTTTGGCATCAGTACTATCAATCAGACTTTGACTGCTCCTCAAAGGCCCTGCCAGGTGAGCAGTTGTCTGGACAAAGAATCTCATCCATGCGACCCACACCATCCCCAGCTCCCTTTTTTCCATTAAGTGTGTTAAATATACTGTCATCAAAGACATACCCTTGTCTGAAAGGCCTTGACCGGTGTGGAAGATGTTTCACTCTGCCGCCACAATCATAAGTGCTTGACTTTTGGTTGCGATGCAGTATTAAATTATAGCATGGCTATAAATACTGAACTTATAATGGCAGTTAAACTAGATGGTATGATTCACCGGAGTGTAGTTGATGGCTTGATTGGGTTTATATGCTGTAACGTGCCCCAGCCTACCTCCCTTTTATGATGTGTTCCGGTGTTAGAGAGTAAATATCTAAAAGTAGCGACGTTGCTAACTGAAGTGTGTAACATAATATCATAGCTTTTCCAGTAACAAGCTGGTGTTTTCAACAAGTAGCCCTCTCTTGAATGGCATTGGGAAGTCTGAATCAGTTGGTTCATTTGGATGATTCACTTGTTAAAATGATTCGTTAGTTCATTTCAATCGTCACTTAGTTTTCTTCATCGAACTATTTCTCTCAAATAGCTTTGGGAAGTCTAACTCATTTTAGTGAATTGGTTCATTCTGGCAAATGATTTTAATGAACTGGTTAAAATTATTAAAGGGATAGTTCACCCAAAAATGAAAATTCTGTCATTAATTACTCTCCCTCATGTCGTTCCAAACCTGTAAGACCTTCATCTTCGAAACACAAATTAAGATATTTTTGGTGAAATCCAAGAGCTTTCTGACCCTGTATAGACAGCAACGCAACTAACACGTTCAAGGCCCAGAAAGGTAGTAAGGATATTGTTAAAATAGTCCATGTGACATCAGTGGTTGAACCGTAATTTTATGAAGCTACGAGAATACTTTTTGTGTGCAAAGAAAACAAAAATAACAACTTTATTCAACAATTTCTTCTCTTCTATGTCAGAATTCGACACACGTTCATGACAGTACCATGACACATTTTTGTGTTCCGAAGAACGACATGAAGGTGAGTAATTAATGACAGAATTTTCATTTTTGGGTGAATTATCGCTTTAATTGATTCATTTGAATCATCACTCAATTTTGTTCTTGGAACTGTCTCTTTCAAATAGCATTGTGATGGTTCATTTAGATGATTGATTTTAATGGACTATTTTAAATGTTTTATGGATTCATTTGTGATTGCCACAACATTTTTTGATTCAGTTCAGATAATTTAGGTGTTGTTTAGTTTTATTTGTTCAGTGTAAATGTATTTATTAGATATAAATTTAATATTTAGATATATCGCTTTCTTATATAGCTTTAATGCAGCTACTTTTTTATCATTTTGTAGTGTAACTTACTACGGTTTCTCACAGGCCGTTTGACTGTAGTTGATCTGCTTTAAATTACAAGTAGCTTACAACTGTTTCAAAGTATCTCCGCAACACTGCTGTGCCTGAACTCTGTCCGTCTCAAACGGGTGACATTTTTGTACAGTGCCGTACAGTAATTTCTCCCCTCCTCCTCTCTTTCTCCTGGGGCAAGATCATAGGAAGGGAGGGGGAAGAGAAGAGAAGAGGAGATAAAAAAAAATCCTGCCCAAGTGCTTTTGGCCAGAGCTCGGTCTCCTTCTACTTCTCCCTCCCCGAGGGGCACAGCCTTCAGGGGTCATTTGTTTGATTATGCTGACTGTCCCCAGCCTCGGCAGTACACAATAAAGGCCTGACATAGCAGCCTGCTTGCCTTCTGTGTCCTGCAGATACTCATCACGAGTGTCAGGACATACCAAGGTTAGTGGTCACTGGGACGGCGCTCATAGGCGAAGGGCTTGCCAAACGCACTTGGCTGATGAATGAATGTCACATGGAATGGAGGGGGTGAGAAAGAAAAAGAGAAGAGAGGTGGGGGGGGGGATTACAAAGGTTATAGATATCCAACCTCCCAAACACCCCAACTCGCAACATACCCTCTCCCCTATTTTTTTCACGCTTTTATAAGTCTTCCACCCCCTCAGACAATGGCCAGCAGCTTTCTGGAAAAACAACAGAATAATTGCACACAGGAAGAAAGAAAAAAGTGATAAAGGTGCCTTTCTCAAATTTGTGTGGTCTCAGAAGGGAGTCTGTCTTTTTTGGATGCTACCATAGTCCTTTAAAGGCAAGTCTGTCTGCTTGGCGGCCATCTTGGTAATGCCTTCGGCTAGCTATATGACAGAATCGTCAAAACAGATTTCAAAAAAATATTTAGATTTGACAATAAAAAAATCTTAATTCTACATATTTCTTGATGTACATGCAATAGAAAAGTTTACCTAAAAATAGTGTAGCATAATGGTATAGATTTTCCAGAAACAAGCTAGAGTTTTCAACAAGTTTTGTTGTAGCTTGACAAAATGTCTCTCTTGAATAGCATTAGCAAATCTTCATTTTAGTGAGTTGGTTCAATTGTATGATTCATTTTAAAGAACTGGTTAAGAAATGATTCATTAATTCTTTTAAATCATTACTCAGTTTTGTTCATGGAACTGTTTCTTAGCAGTCTGATTCATTTTAGTTGGTTCATTTGGATGATTCACTTCAAAAAATGATTAACCGATTTAGTTTAATCATCTCGCAGTTTCATTAAGCTACTTTTTTATTTAATGTGCATGCAAGTCCTAAACTTGATTGGCTCTTTAATTGAAAGGAATGGCTCCCAATGATCCCCTTTAAAATATACGCCGCTGTATGAAGCAGGTGTATGCACCTGTTTAGTGCTAATGTGAAGATTTTATAGCTAATAGATTTGTCTTTATCCTATTTGTGAGAGAGATATGTTCACATCAGATCTGATTCCTTTGTGTAGCCAATGACGTTAACGTGGAGTAAAGCCCAGGAGTGCTGCATTGCTAAGAATATTCCTGTGAGGAATTTCTCCAACTCATTTTTTTTTACCATAAAAGGGCAGTAAAATGCTGACTACGGAAGAAGACAATGTCAAGGAGAAAAGGGTATTGGTATTTTGGATCCTCTTGACTGCTTGCCTTGGAAAGAGAGAGAGAGACAGAGGAAAAGAGAGAGGGAGAGGGAGAGCGAGAGTTATTCTTGTCACAAACCCTTTTGTCTGCATCTGCTGACTGCTTGCCCATAGCCAGCAGCATGCTTTAACTGTTTTGTCACCTCCTCGCCTCACACGGATCAGCTGTTGTTCTTTTGTTACGGCTATTGTGTAGGCTAAGCCTCTAAGGCCGCTCTGCTGTGCAGTAAACACAGCTGAATCGCACGGCAGACAATTCCACATCAATATTTCATATGCCCTCTTTAGGACTCCTGATTCAGTCAAGTTGAGAGGAAGAATACGTCGGGCACGGTTTAAATGGCTCACAGAGCCCTCGGAGAAAATTAATACTAATAAAGAAAACACTACGTGTGACGGTGGCTGCCGTGTTTTGTGCACGGTGTCACGCTGTGTTTCGCTTCTTGGCTGTAGATGATGTGAAAGTGTGAAAAGCTTAAGTGATTACTCAATTACTTCCAGCAGATCCAACTTCCGATTTTCTTTGCTATCCGTGGTAATGCGTCATATTAATATACTAATATCCCTGAGGCAACATTATGGGTTAAAGGAATATTTTGGGTTCAGGGTTCAAGTTGAGTTCAGTTGACAGCGTTTGTGGCATAATATTGATGCCACAAAAAATAAAGTCGACTTAATGCAGAAATCTGGGTTTCAACAAGGAGCTTACTATGGAAGTGAATGGGACCAATGCAAACATGAAAATATTTATTGTTTCAATGATATAGCCACAAAATGTAAACAATATGAGTGTTAATAAATGGCTTGGTAACCATTTATGTGTTAAGTTACATGCACAACTTTACAACTTGTCAAAGCAATGTCATATACTCTAAAGCCCTAAACTGAAAATTATACCAATGATAAATACACAAGGTTTAACAGAAAGGTTTTTGTAAAATTACTAGCTTCATATTTCTGCTATTACAGTATATCCTCCAAAAATGTGTCCCATTGACTTCTCTTACAACTGCCTTATCGTAACCTTGATTTTTGCTTTTTTTTAAGAAAAAGAGGGACAAATTATGCCACAAATTCTGCCAGTTGAGCTCAATTTGTATTGAAAAATCACTTTTGCACGATTTTATTATTTGAGTATCATTACAAATACGACTAGCTGGCCACTGTTTCCTGCCCCCCAGCTTGATCAGTTTTCTGGCAGCACTGCATCCTCAGCGCTGCTGTTGCCAAGGATGAGAGGACACAGAGACCGTCTTATGAAAAGAGGGATATTGTATCGCCCCTCCACTGAGAAACACAAGACAAGAGGTGAAAGAGGGGGGGAGACATGTACAGCAGACATGATCAGCAGCCCCGGTACTTCAACCAGCATTCATTCACCCCACTGCGTGTGCACTTGGGCCCTCTATACAAACTGCCCCCGAATCGACTCTGTTTGTTGGGTAAATATTGATTGAGGAGAGACTTACCTCCTGATAACTGCCATACAAATCAAGGACTGCGCGGGGAGGGGACGGAGGGCTGAGCGAATGCGTGTGTGGGAAATGTCATAGATGAGTACCGCAGATGAAGACACGGTCTGTGAAACTTCTGTATCTCAAAAGGCCACAGCGTGGGGAACTGAAAGCCCAGGCCCACTCTCTGTCCCTGCTAAGAGTTTCTTCTTGGGAAGAAAGTCCTGGTTTCCTCACCAGAGTTAATCATTAAAGGGGAAGAGTCTACTTTCCATTTCATTGCGGCTCCTGTTTGATATTGCCTCTGTTTGGAGCTGGTGTATCTCACTGCTTGTATTTGCACAGGCCAAGCCGTCCAGTCAAAGGTGATAAATTCACCTGCTGGCCAGTAAGAAGAGAAAGAAAAAAGCTATCTCGCAAGTCTAAAACATTAAGTTTCAGTGCTAAAGATGCAGAATTATTATTAAATCAATGTCTAATCTAATGATGATGCAGCACAAATAATAATAATAATAAAAACTATTTAAATAACTTTTTTTTCACTAATTTATATTCTAAGGACAGCCTGTCACTCACATTTCATACTTCATCATAATCATCATTTCGCTATCTCAAACTTTAATCTGAGAAGTGAACACTTCCCTTTCACTATCAGTAAGGATCCTCAAAAAAAAAAAAGTTATGTATAAGTATATATATATATATATATATATATATATATATATATAATTTTAAAAGGCACATATTGCAGTACAAAAAAGACCTTATAAAATAAATATAACATCTAAATACCGCAGACTATTTCAGGAGGTTTGAGTTTTTTTGTTTTTTTTTCTAGGAGATAATGGATTGACAGAGAGCAAACAACTCTCAAGGCCAGGGGGCTGAAAGCATAAGAGCCCACCCCACTCGCCTCCCACCCACTCGCTCTCAGTTTCTCTCTATCACTGCTTGTCCGGGAGCTAGACTGAACTTCAAAAGAACAACATCCCGTTGAATGCGAAACGTTACACTGAACGCTGGACATTCGGCTCCAGCTAATCAATAGCACATAGAAAGCAAAACCTTGCAGTTTGATAAACTCTTGGCTGGAGTGTCAATCAGGCAAACAGATTGCATGTTTCCCTCTCTGATAAAGATTCTTTCAAAACCCACTGTGATGCAACTGAGCTCCACAAACTGTCCCGACAACCTTGAAGCAGGCCTAAGTTCTCACTGCAAACGCTGGACAAACATACGCATGCTGCTGCTGATTCTGCATTGGCCTTGATGAAAACTATTTTTCATACTTAAGAAAACTTTGAGCAAGCACCATATGCCCATTTCTCAAGGCACGCTGGCACATAGTGAGTGTGTGCGTGAGTGGATATATTTGCGCTCACCTTTAAATAAGGTCGTTCGCTGGTTAGTTTTTTTCATAGAAGACGAAACAAGCATTATAAAAGGAATTGCTCAGCCAAAAAAAAAAAAAAAAAACTGCCATTATTTACTCGCTTTTTTCTTGTTGAGAAACAAAAGGAGAACATTTTAAGAATAAACATACCATGAACAAATCTTTTGGGACAGATCTTTTCAGAATAAGATTGATTCAGTTCAAATCGCACTGGACTGGTTCACCAAATTACAGAATGGTTATTCTGTGAACAATGGCTTATAATGTAGTTCTGTTTTTCACACAAAGTTGTCAGATGCATTTTGAAGACTTGAAATTTAGTGCAGAGATTGTATGCATGTCTTTTTGAAGCTTGAATGCATAGTGATTTCATTGAAAAAGAATGACCAGTAAATCTATCACTTTGTGTTTCATGAAGTAAAGAAAGTAATACAGCTTCGGAACAAGAGTGAGTAATAATAAGTTTTCTTTTTTGGTCGAACTGTTCCTTTAATGAAGACCGTTTATTATGCCAAATCTGATTCGCCATATGAGCACGATGTCCTTTCACCCTTCTATATCATTGCATTTACTAAAGCAAACAATGCCACAATGACATGTGCACTTCAAATTCAGGGGCACTAGGTCTCTGACCTAGAGGAGGGTCTGGGTTCAAACCTGCTTGGGCTAAAGGTTATGAAGTCATTTGTCTCAAATTGCAGTTGAACCCCATGAAAGAAGAGAGTGTTTGAGGGAGGGAAAGAGAGAAAGAGGGACATCTGGAGGAGAAGGAGGGGGGAGAGGGAGGACAGAATGGCCTAAGGACTGGAGCAGGCAGGAGGAGGAGAAAGGCAGCTTGGAGTTGGGTCTTTCTTGTCTGGCTGAAGAAAGGATCTGGCACCGAGACTAATGAAGAGAAGAGGGAGGGAGACAGAGACGGGGTGGTTGGGTGGGAGATGTGCCAGGGTTTGGAGAAAGCTGTGCACGAGTGCTACAGATGTGTTTGAACCCCCTGGAGCAAAATAATGACATAATCACCAGTGGTGTCACCGAGCAGTCTGCACACAAGGTGACATGGGAGAACATGGAAGGAGTCTGGGCAGAAAAAAGGAGCCCCGTCTAGTCAGTGGAAGAACTTTCCATCAAAAGCTATTTATAAGGAGCCATAAAGACTGGCACTGGCACCGGCAGGTGTTTCTCAGTTTGTGCCACTCCAGGAACTTATCTATAGGAAAAAGGAGTTCCAGCGAGCTTGCAGGCCCTTTAGAGGCTACTTAACGCCCTGTTTATGTTCTGTCACAGATCCCTTCATGACAACAGAATTCCAGCCCATGGCAGGCAGCACTTAACGCTGAGAGGCAATTAAAGGAAGTGGATATTCAGCGCCACAATGTCACACTTTAGGGCAGGAAGCATGTGATGCTTGTTGGTGGGACATGGTCAAGTTCATCCTGTGTTCTTAATCCGAGAAAAGACATTAGATGGTATTTTTATATACTGCAAAAATCTTTTCTTAATCAGCTTTTTGTCTTGATTTCCAGTAAAGAAAATTTCTTAACAACAAAATTAATTTGAAGCAAAGTTTGTATAAGACTTGTTTTCAGAGAACAGATATTGAATAACATGATTTTGTTTCTGACTGATATTAAACTTGTGGCTGATAGGGCTAAGCCTGTAATTATTTTTATACTATGGCTGATGACAAATAAAAGGTTGCTATTAAAATCTTTACTGTTTTGCCTAAAGAAATTAAAATAAAACTCTAAAACTAAAATCAGTCATTTTACAGTAAATACATTAACGTTATAATGTACAGTTTGAAAAAAAGACTCTTGCTAAAGATTACATTTAACAGTTTTATTAAATTATGCGTGTTTTAAAGATTAACTTTAAGTGTTAGATGGTGGCAAAGGTAATGGAAATGTAAAAACACTGGAATTGAACATGTACAATTAAATGTTCAATATAATCTAAAACCAATAAAAAAATGTTAAATTTGAGCCAGTAATCAATATGGTACCAATACATTGTGTATCCCTATTTTTAAGCATAAATCCAGCAAAATATTTTGAGGTTTATGCATAAAACAAGACAAAAAGTAAATGTTAAATGAGTTCATTTTGCTTTACAGCTATTTTAATATTTTACTGGAAAACAAGATAAAGATACTAAAATTACTTTTGTTCTGTACAAGATGTTCTTGAGCAGGTTTGATATGCAGTCAATAAATTCTTAAGTAGTTAAATGAAACACTCATATTAGATTTATAGCATGAGCGGAAGAATTAAACTTGAACAGTATGTACTACATCTATGATTTATTCTGTATGTGCCAGTGTGTGTATGTGTGTAGTAGTTTTCTTTGGCTGGTGCTAAAGACTGCAGGGCTTGGTCCCTCTGTGCAACTTAGTGACCATTAATAAGTCATTTTGTCTGGAAAAAAAACATTGCCTGAAAGCATCACACACTCTTATCTAATTTCTGTCTCTGTTTCTCTGAGTAATATACAATATAGAGTGCCTACAGCAGTTTGGCTTTAAGTCTCTCTAAACTGCCATCACCAGACAGTTAGAAAAAAGTCTTTGTGTTTGGTAAGTGAAGCAGTCTAAAGTAGGTGTGTTTTCGTTGCACCTTCCATTATGAATTATTAAATTACATCTCCTTGTTGATGTTGCTATTTGTGCTAGTAACGAACAAAAGATAAGTCTTTAATGCAGATTTGATGGCAGCGATTACGCCGTCCCTTGGTAAGTACAGTCAAGGCCATTGGATGTAATGTGCTGTACTGTAGCGTTCTCCAGGTCACCTCCACTAATGATTAACCAACACACTGAGGAAGTTCAGTTCCCACAGGAGCCGCATGAGAAGAAATCACACAGCCCCTGTGAGTGATCTCATCAACGGAGATATGGGAACGGATATTCCCTTAAATGGCAGGTGAAAGAAAAAAACTATTTTTGTCAAACCCCAATACTGTTAAACTCACTATCTGCCAGTCTAATTTTCAAATATTGCCTAAAGTGCATTCAATAAAGACATAAAGAGTGTGAGGCTTATTCTATCAGCGGCCACAATGGGAACAGAACCCAAGTGTCGTCCTATAACTAGATTACAGGAGCTCCTCTGACGTGAAGCATGGTAATAACTAAGCTAATATGATGGGAGTTTGTTTTCATAGAGCTCTATTACGTTCGGCTGGGGACGTACAGTGTGACGGGGAGCCGCGAAGCGTGACATTTATAGCAAAGCGGTAGTGAAAAAAAGAGGAAATGCATTATAGTCTCCTATCCATCAGCTCTCCAGTGAAGAATTGATTCAACACTGAGCCTAAGAGCCTATTAGTGACATACCGCAAAAACAATTGTACTTGATATTAAAGCATAGAAGTATTTTTATATCCTATTTGTATTATTAGTAATATATGTTTAAAATTTCTCTTTTATTTGTACAAGAGTAGTTTTTATCCTGTAATTGTAAGTGTCAGTCCATCAGACAGTATGATCTAATTAGACAGAGGAAGATGATTGTGACCCAAGAGCCCTTGAAGACAATAGTCTGCATCATCTGACCACAGTGACTCTTGATATCACATGACGGGCTAAGGGTTTACCACAGAACACTTATTGTGAGGGGTGCCATCCCAGCTGCATGTGCGCTTGCCACACAATGGGGCATCAAGTCCGACTTTGTCTTCAGTTTCATTCAAGCAGATATTTTATATACTTTTGCTGCATATTGGATGCAGGTTAAATATCACAACAACAATTTTGATATTTTGTTGGACGTGGATTTCTGTGCTTTCAAATAAGGGCATAAATGATAAACTCATATAATTGAAGTATTACTAATTTAATTTGAACATTAAATAACATTACATGAGCATGTGTGAGGTAAATTGTTTTTTTTTAAGTTGCAGGGATAACTGTAAGTAAGCCATTCGCAGGGTTGAGTTCCTCTAAAAGCATAAACACAGTGGTTCTGTGATGCTTTCAAAACATTACTTTGTTTGTTTGAGCATCCTGACCTTCCCGACAACAGCAACATTGGCTCAACCAATGGTGTGAGATGGTGAGGACCAATGACAGAAGGGGGAGTGTTCAAGGAAACTTGTTTGAAAACAGTCATTATTTTTGCAGTTCATCTTGTTGACGCTATAGTAGTCTGTAGAGAAAAAAACATGTAAGTGAAAAACTGTGAGGTTAAGTTAAACTGTCCCTAATGTATCCTTTAAGCGTCCACTGCTATCTTATAGCACTGTCCGTAGCTTTGAGTGGCATTATAATGAGGTGAGCTGGCAGACCACACTGCAGGTCAGTGTGAGGTCAGAGAGGAAGAAGTGAAACCAGAGCCCGATCCTAAGATGTGCTAGTGTAGCGTGGCACAAGCTAGCAGCTCAAAGATAAACAACAGTAAACTAGCCCTCTGTGGGGGAGCTGTGTGTGGACTTGGGAGGCCAGGACCTCCTGGCAGTCACGATGGCAGCTCTCTACGCTCTTATTGATAACCTTCTTTTCTCATGAGGCAGGGGAGATAATACACTCCTGGAACAAGGGTAAAGGGAGATGAATGTTAGACAATAGACGGTCGCAGTAAAGGGACCATCCGTGCAGTCTTTGAACTTTTCCCTGTCTCCAAAGGACAATTAATAATGAAGGCCTTTGGGGTAGGTCACACCAGGCATGGACAAGAGGAGACGAGAGAAGAAAAAAAAGGGAAGAGAAACCTGGAGAAGAGGGGGACGTGTTGGATGTTGGATAATTGATCTTTTTCGAGGGGGAGAGTGTTGCTGGTCAGAGCATCTTATATTGCATCATTTACATTATGTGGTTTATTTGTAGACATTTTAATGTTAAGTGTACAATTTTTAATATAATATTCCACCCTAATATGAAATTTTAAGTATAAACACTGGCTCTGTTTGTTTGTGCAGCCCGACAACAGCAACATTGGATAGCATATATTGTGGGTGGGACAATCTGTTTTACCGACCAACGGCAGACGAGGAGAGAGTTTGTTAATTAAAGCCATTAATTTTGCAGTTCCGTTTGTTGACGCTAGCGGCGCAGAAATTACACACTTCACCTTTAAGTATTCCCTCAACTACAACGGTATCTTTTTAACCTTGAAATTTCACCACATAAACAAAACTCATATGTGAGTGGGAAACAAACAAAGTCTCGAAGTTACATTCACTCAATGTGATAATAGCCACGGACACCTAATAGCCTGAAGATACCAAGACGAGAACTCTTGAAGTCAAAGGAGGTCTGTGTGAGTGTGCTGCGGGTATATGGCCACCAACACTTTTTCAAAAAGACTCAGAGATCACAGGGACCAAAGAAAGTGAGCGAGAGACTAAGCCTCCTCTATGCTCTCCTCAGCTGGTTCATGGGAGGAGGGTACAAGGACTGAAAACAAGGCGGGTCTGGGGCAAGTTGGGGGGGAGGACACTCAGGGGGTTTTGACAGAAGAGCCTTGAACTATTTTGTGGCCGAAAGATGAGACCTTCCCAGAGCTGTCATAAAAATGTCTCCTTTTCCCAGTGGAGCCCGTGGACCCCACCCCTCTTAGAACTCTTCAATGGTGCCTGTGATGTGATACAGTAAGTGTGAAGACGGCTCCTGAGAACCAGATGCCACAGTTACAGGGCCAGGAAGCGCCACTTTGGCTAACAATGCGTAACTTTGCTGCAAGTTTTAACAGGTGTTCACTTTCTTTATACGATTAAATGCTCTGTAACTTTTCTTTGGATTTTAAAGGATTTGTTCGCCAAATATTTTTCACACTCCTGCTTTTCCAAACCCCCATGCTGTTTGTTTTCAGAGAACCACAAAGAAGAAGTTTTGTAGAATGTTTATGCAGCTCTTTTCCATATAAGGTCAGTCAAAATTTAGGAAAAAGCACTCCATATGACTTTTGGTCTACAGGAGCTATACAATAGCTTTATATGAGGAGTTAAATTATTATGCACTGACAATCTTCATTAAATTTAAATTTAATTTAAGACTTAATAATGGCAAATGTTAGGATTTTTAGTGGATAACACTGTAAATTCAGTCTGTTCCTCACACAAAGCTATCATGAGACTTCAGAAGACTTTGAATATACCATATGCTACCTTTTTTTTTTTTTTTTTTGTATCCTACGAATTAATTTTAGTTGTTCTTTTTGGGTTCCATGGGAAAAAAATAACAGTATACGGGTTTGCAAGGACATGGAGAGAGCAAATAGTGACCAAATTTTCATGTTCAAGTGAACTACCCCTTTAATAAAATATCATTCTAATATGTTCATTTAGCTAAGCAGGATAAACAAATGATGTTCCCAGACAACAGTTAAGCAGGCCTGTTAGGCTTGATCATATCTGCTTTGTACATAGAGAAACCCCTTCAGCGAAGAGATAACACTTGCCACATCGCTGGCGGCTCTGTTTGGGAGAAAAGACGAGAAAGGGGGTTTCTCTTGTTTTTTTGGGAGCTTTTCAGGGTCTGGACATCATAAGCTGTGTCTATGCAAATGTCCTTGATTGTGTTCATTTGTGCCATTGTCCAGCTAAGACAAACAGAGCAGTAATTAGGAGAGAAACGATGGCGTATAGAGACAGCGCGATGGAGGAGGAGTCGAATGAAGGATAAACAACTTGAAAGAAAACAGCAAGCTTGGTGAGCACAACACACCAAGTGCATTGAAGGCAATTAATGAAGCTCCTTTAATTACGGCCTTTGCTCATTCTACCATGAGGAATGTGACAATTATGTCATTAAAAAGTTTGTAATGGGAAAGTGAGGGGTGAGTACATTCGAAGAGGATGAAAGACACAAGGCAGCGAAAGGAAGTGCAATGAAAGAGAGGGAGAGAGAAATGACAGGGCCCAACTACAAAAAAGAAAGTCTCAAAGGAGGAGGAAGCACATTACTGGTGCACATTGACAGACTAGATTAACATCAAACGATCAGCACAACAGAGGGTATATTCATTCAGGAGGAGCTAGCAAGGTGGAACTTTGATGATGCTAAATTTGGCAGAAAGAGCGACTTGCTGAATCGGCGAGGGTTCCAGTTTCATGCCTCGCAGTCTGACAGGTGGAGAAGAGAAAATTTAGTACAAAAAAGCCTCAGCATGAAGTGTCCCTTTGCACCGCTAAAGGTTGTGTGACCTCTCTCTTTGCCGCATGGACTTGCTGTGGGATGTCGTCGCACGCTAGACGAGACGCAACGTGAGGCGAGTCAGCCCGGTAGGAAAAAAGGAACAGACTAGGGTGCTGAAATTTGCATTAAAGATCGAGTTTTCCTTCCATGGAAAATTAGCATTTGGGAAAGTCTTTCAGGCGGTCCTGCTTGTACACCTGTGCAGCCTTTGTGGCTCTTGATATGCAAAACAATCTCTCCCTCGGTTCGACTTCTCTACCAACAACAGTCTTATTCATGGTGCCCTGCACTTTCTTCCACAGCCATGCAAATCTTGCATTTATATATGAAAATAGGGGTCGTGTCCCTAAATATCTTCCTGGTCGCGAAAGGTGTGGCACGCGGTGTTCTCCGTACCTGCAATCACAATAAACCTTGGCTTTGACCTGATCTAAATGAAAGCCAGGGGAGGGGAGGGGAGGGGGACGGAGGCAGATTTTTGCTAATAGTCAGCTAAATGATGATGATGTTGTAAGGATAGTGTTTGAATGACCAGAGTCCCAGTGGGCAGATATTGATAGTGAGCTGAGCGGTAAATGTGAGCTCTGCAAATTGTATTTGACAAGGACACTTGGGCCTGAAGCATCGCTGCCTGTTTGCCTCATCAAACAGACAGATGCATGACTGTGTTTCGGCCAAAAAAAAGAGAAAAAAAAATCTTGTTCACTTTACCCCAGGAGTGCGGCGAGCGGGGGGAGTGTGGGGGTGGGGCTTATGGGATGAACAGCTTGCCATTCATTGTCTAATCATATAAAGAGATCATTTAGCTGTATTAATTTTAAAGCTTCAAACTGCGCTAACATTAACGGAAAGGATTCAAAGTAGTACCTTATGCATCACTGCGTGAATCTCACCTCGTAATACGGTGTGGCCTGATAAGGTGAATGCAGTAGTGTGAAACACAGAGAAAGAACGAGGGCTCACCTCAAAATCGTTGGCCTTGTTGTAGTGCATGTTAAGAGCGCGGAAAAGCTCGCAGTCCCGGCTCACGCTCAGCTCTTCTGTCCCTGTCACGCCGTCGTTGATGGACTGCCGAGCGAATTTCTCCATCTGGATGTAGTAGAACTCACGGAAGTTGCTGAACCACTTGATCAGCTGAGATGTGATGCAGCGGTTGAACTTTGAGAGAGAGAGAGAGAGAGAGAGAGAGAGAGAGGGAAAAAAGAGAAGAACTTGAAATTTTTTTTGCTGTGGGTTCAACACAGAGAAAGTTATTTATTTATTTATTTATTAATAATAAAAAAAGGATTTTCATAATTGTTGATATTATGCATTTTCCTGACCCTCATAAACAAGCTATTTATATGAAAAATATCACAAGAAAAAAAAAAAGCAACAATTTCCTTCAGGTAATACATTTAAGGGACCCACTGGTTTACCAGATTTAATGTTATTCTCACTAGTTTTATTGGTTTTCATAAAAAGCACACCAAAATTTTTTTACTGGAAAAAAACTAAAGAATATATAATCTTTTATTATTACATTTTTTTCTTCTTCAGAAAAAACTTACACCAAAAGGTTCACACTATTTCAATCTGTTTTTACTGAAAACTAATAAAATAAGGTGTGACTAACCTCTAATCTGGTTAGCCAGTGAGACCCTTAAATGTCAGGACAACAGATAAGACATTTGTTTCTACAAACGTGTTTACTTCACATTGTCCTTGAGGATGATGGGTAAGCAAACAAACCCGTAGCCGAGACAGATTGGTCAGGGGGTGTTTTGTTTTTTTTTCCTCCAACAAGGCTTACACGGTCGGTGTGGATATTTGCTGTTGTGCACAAATGCAAACAGTTCAGGGTTGAGTAGATGAAATTATAATTGTGTCAATAGCCCGTAATGCAGTAACGGCAAATTTACATATCAAGTAGCCGAGTTAATTCTGACATGCCTCAGGGTTTTTTCCCACATTAATAATCGAGTGAAGTAAGTGATCAAGTGAAGAAATCTAAATTAAATAAAAACCTTGCAACAAGTACGGCTCTAGTTGAATAGTTCAGCTCGGCAGCTGAATGCTGGCCTTCGTACGCTGTTGTGGGAGCTATATTTGGAGCGCCTGATCCTAGACCAGTAAATGCACAGTACTCTGTTTGCCCTGTGTACTTGCCCCATGACCTCACCAAATGACCTGTGTGACAGCCTTTGGTCCTTTCTGTGTGTGCGCAGCTACGTGTGTACGTTCATGTGTGTGCGCGAAAGCCACGGCTGCCAAGACTGTGAATGTACAGGACAGCTGAGTTGAATGTAGCCAAGTTAAAAGCTATAAATCCAGCGGGCTTTCTGTTGGCTGCTCTGACATGCAGCCTCCTGCCTTTTGTCATTACGGGTGTTCATCAAGCCTTCATTGCCTTTGCCTCCCCTTCCATACCCTCAAAGAGCATTAATCAAAAATCATCAGTGAACACTTATCTATCTGTGGCCATGAGAACATGCAGGCCTCTGTTTAGATGACAGCTGAGGAGAGAGAGATCGAGCATGAGGAGAAAAAAAAGAGGAAGGACAAGGAACAAAGAGGGGGGAGGGAGGCCGTGTTTTCCGAGGGTAGATGTAATTACCGTGTAGAAACTTGTCTCCGTGCTTGCAAATTTAAGATAATGATGTGAATGAGAAATCATAGCAGGGAATCCGAGTCTGAGAAAGAGTCAGAAGCCACGACGGGCTGATAGGTTTCCCCAAAAGGCCAGCCGAGAGCATAATTACCGCGGCACTGCGAGAGTTCTTCTCCCATAATTCTGCAGAAAATGATTAAGTCGTCATCCCGAGGCATCAGTCTGCAGAAGTTCAAACATGTACTTAACCTATCCAGGAATTATACATTTGGCCTGTGTGTCGCCTCTGCCTTCTTTCAGCCTAACAGCGAGCGAGAACAGGGGTTGAAAAGAAAGAAAGAAAGACAGAAAGAAAGAGGCGAAAAAAAGAACAACCAAAGAAGCAAGGCTATCTGATCTCTCGCTTACCCTCGTTTCAATAGACGTTAAACCTATTAGGATCTACTGAACTCAAGGGGCTTCTTTTTTTTCCGCTTTATCTGCGGAGCGAAATGCACTGTCCAAATTTCCAGACACTGAGATAAGGACCCCCGGCCCCCGTGACGACTTACTCCAGCCCCCCACCACCCCCTTAATTCTTTTAGAATAAGAAACAAAACATTACAAAATGATAGCAGACTGCTCACTGGGGAATGAAAATTGCTTTGACATGGAGATTAGGCTCTTCTATTGTCATAAGACATTGTCTCATATGAGTGGGGCTTGCAGAAGAGACGGATAAAAGGCGAGAGAGGGGGGAATTTTTTTTTCTAGAATGGCTAGTGGATGACATAATGGAGAGCGCAGAAAAGTAAGTCCACATGACATCGTTTGGCAGCGCTGTATAAAGGGAGATTTAAAAAGCATTGTTGCCGAATAGAAATACCAGAGATTCGGAGGACAATGGAGCTGCGTTGCTGGAACGTGACAACTCAGCAATTAAGGATCATGTCATCTGCTTGTCAAACAAAAATAACCAGTCTCGCTCTCTCAGCTCTCAGCCACCCCACGGAACAAAACACTAAATGATACGTCGTAGCACAAAAAACACTTGCGAACACTCATTTGTCTTGGTGGGATTGTGGGAGAGAAAGTGAGATGGGTTTGTTTCGAACAATAAGTTTTTTGCATTCTGAGTCGAGCTCTTAAATTTTACAACTTTTTAAAAAGTTTTTAAAGTGTTGGCATGTTGTAATTTCTTGCACCTATATTTTTTCAGGGGCACCAGTAAAGGTCCTCACTCACGTGGTGCTAAACAAAATTATTATTATTTTAATTATTTATTTAATTTTTTATTCCTGTCTGTAACATTGCAACATTTTTTTGTGAAGCTGCTTTGAAAATATTATGAAAAGTCCCATACATATAAACTTAAATTATTAAATTCAATTATTATTAATTATTAAATTCAATTATTATAATAATAATAATAATTATTATTATTATTATTATTATATTATATATTATATTATTATGAACAAATACATTGTTTTTATACTGAATTGTAAAAAATATATACTTTTTTATAACTTAAAATTTAAATTAATATGCTATAATATATATTTTCAAAAATATTTTTTTATAAAAAATTTTTTTTACACATTTACAATAATTTATAAAAATATAAAATATTTACTTAAATAATCCAAGCATGATTTTTTTAATGAAGGTGTCTAGAAGAATTTTTGACTTGAGCGTGCAGATAAAAAGTTTTTAACTATAAAAACTGTGCAACTTTATTAGGATTTTATTAAAGATTTATTTTATTTTATTTTTTTATTTATTTTAATCACAATCCACTTGCACATGCTTTGATCAGCAAGACGAATCGTCAAGATGCTTCTGTATGTATGCGTAAAAATCTACACCGACAAACACACTAGTTTCATAAAAACAAAATCTATTATTCTATCATTTCCAGTGCTGTTCTAAGAACACCAAACTCGATGCTTCCCATGGGACACCTCATCCTGTTATTCTCTACCCCCACAAAAAAAACCTTATATATCCAATGATCACGCTCAAAAGATTCATAAAACAAATCAGCCTGACGCCTATGATGTGTCCGGGCAGCAGTTGACTCAGAAAGCAACGCACGGGAGCGAGAGCGTTTCACACACTCTTGCTCACGGGCCTGTGAAAGATTATTCCTCTGGTGACAGAGATCCGCTCTTTCCAAGACACCGGGGGAAGACTTGACCTGTCACTCCGCACGTTTCCTCTGTTAGCCATGGACAATACAGGCTTTCACACACGCTTGGTGGGGACGCTACTTATACGGGGGTCTGTGCATTTTAAGTCCCCCCCCACGCACAGCATGCACTTAGATTGTGAATCTGGGAAAAGTTGAGCTCTATAGGGGGAAGTAAGCTAAGTGCCCCAGTAGGTTACTTGATATTCGGCTGTTAATGGTACATGGTATGCTGTATGTTTAAAGGCAGTCAGGCAGCCTCAGCAGCTAAAATAATTTCCCTGACCTACGGTTGACCTTACTGGAGCTGTCCTGCTGAAACGTATACGCCTCGACCCTTTCGGGGTGACATAACCCCTGCTCATACTTGCTTTGACTGCTCATAATCAGTGTCACACCATCTTCCTGCTAATACTCCTCTTAACCTTTGACCCTCTCTTATTTAGCCCTCAAAGGCTACTGCAACCAGGCCAGTGGACCACCTCTCCGTGATGTGAATATGCCATATGAGATTTATGGTGATTAAATTGGGAAGAAATACAGGGGGCGAGCGAGGTGTAAAGGATGAACATGGTAGTTTGGCAGTAAATCACATTAGGATAATGACCCATCACAAGCATAGAGCGTGTGTTCTATAATACTCTGTGACAAATATGATAACAGATAACAGTTCAAGGAACAACTGTGAAAAAGAGATATTGAGGAGAGACAAAAGAATTATCCGTTACATAAGAGCTAAAATCAGTGGATTGTCACAGTTTCCTGTAGCTTTCCTGTGAAGGGAGTCTGTATTAATCTCTTTATGACCACTGGCTCACCATGTGAAGTCATAAGTGGGAAATGTTCTCGCTCACTGCTGCACTACCTGTAAGAAGCAGCTTCCTCTTCCTGACTGAGTTACAATCTATCATCACCATCATGGTTAAAGTCAAATTCTCTCTGACTCACACTTTTAGCCTTAGTACATTTGCAACTGTACTGTAACAGCTGAACTGTACAGCATTGACTATATTTATGTGTGTATAAATAAATAAATATCGTATTTAAAAAGATTAACGTAAAAAATTACTTTTAAGTTTTTTTTTTAATTGATGTTTTTTTGTCTTAAGCTTATTACAAATATATGATTAACTATTTATGTAAGATGTAATTTTTTTGTAATTGTATTTCACTTTTCAAAAAGAGTTAATTCTCATTTTTGTTTAATTAGGCCATTAAATAGTCGCTCTTGTACAAAGGCAGAAGGGCTTTTTTATCATCCGATTACAATTTAGGTAAAACAGTTGTCAAATCAACCTATTTCCCACAGTCATTATTTTCTATTTACATCCCATCATTATGGTGCCTAAACGTCTTTAATCACTAATTCCTGTAACTTTCGTGGGCTTATACGGCCGTAATTAGTCAGTAATTTATGCTTAATTCCCTTACATACATACTAGTTGATCCAACAAACACATGCCACCCATTGTTCCCTTCTGCTTAAGCAGCCCTGAAAAATCATCTCTCCCAGGACACTGACCTTGTTTTGCAAAATGTTAATTTAATGTGTACAGAATTTCACAGCCTTGTCTAAAGGGGAATTATAATTGGGCTGTCTTTAATTTAAGGCTTTGATTAACTTTCTCTTTAGTGGCTTAAAATGAAGGAGGAAAATATATGAATTAGAAGAAGTTTTTAGGTTTTCTTAAAATCAAACTGTCTCTGTAAATAATTCAGCTTTCTCAAATATTACATTCATAATATTTTCTAGATACTATATCATTTCCTATCAGAGCATGAGCGCTAACAGCAAGCGATAAGAGATGAATGGCAGTGCGTTCTCATGAGTATTAAGCTGCTGGCAGATTTAGATGGATGCAACAGAAGCATGTGTGTGAGGATGAGGTGGTCACCCTGGACCCGGCACAGGGGCAGCTGGGAGTGAGAGGACCCTGCTCTCCTCATTTAAATAATGTGGCCTGAATCTGTCACATTATTTCTCCTCCGTATGCTCCCTGTATAACGCATCAATAACAAATTAAGTTGTAAATAAAAGACAATCGCTGCCATTGTTTTGTTTGTGTTGTTGTGCTCCATTTTGTTTGTTGTCTCCCTCCTCCTCCCCATCCCCTCCCGCTTTCGTTTGTTCGTTTCTGCCGAACCTCTAATTTTCTCAGCTCTTATCACCCTCTGCCTCCCACTTCCACAGATCAGTTGGGGATGGGAACTCTCGGAAATTATCGTCCCCGATAAGTTAAAAGAAACAGAGACTAGTTGTCTGTAGTGGCGTGACCAAAAAAAAGAGGTAAAAAAGCGTAATCTCACGATCAGTGTTTAAAATGAAAGCGTAAGTGAGTAAAAGGGAAAGTGGGACTTGTGCTATGCCATGTTGTTCTCCTCTCGGAGATTAAGGCCAGTTATTTTAATTGGGGGGTGGAGGGGTGGGGGAGCCGGCCGTCTGTTTAGGACCCATCTGGACTAGTGGGACAGCGCTACTTCCCACGACGTTAACGGTCAACGGCGAACTCACCTTCACGTCTGAGAAGAACATCTTCAGCATGTTGGAGCTGGGGTAGCGTGTGTAGAAGAACATCAGCTTGGCCTTCTTCAGATGGTTCGGAGAAAGCCCCTCTTGGATTTGAAATTTGAAAGTCAAGGAAATTTTTAGAAATACAATTATTCACATTCACAGGTAGTAAACCCCATTTGTACTTCTTAAAGATGGCCTGATGTTAAAGAAAATATATCAAACAATAGATAAACTCCCCAATAAAATAAGCCAACCTTGCGTATTTCATATATTTATCACAAAGCTAATAATTACACCATCGCAAACTATCCCTAATTATTCCTGTTTTCTAATGACTTCATATTAACACCTACAGAGTCCCAGTCAATGTAGCATTGCAAGTCAATAAACGTCTTCTTATCCCAATAAAAGCGCTATTTATCTGGAGGTGGCACTGCCCTCTAGATTGGTAAACAGAGGGCAGCTGAGGGGGGTCCCAGGAGAGACTGTGGCTAACCAGAGCCATCTACCCATTACAATTAGCCCCAACCCCCAACCCTCCACCCTGAGCCTCCTGGCACGGCCCCCGCTCTGCCAGTTAGGCCGGCTTTAGCCACATCTGCGCTCCAGACTGGCCCAGCCATTTCCTCTGCAAATTAACGGCTTTATAATTTATCAAAAATGAAGATGCATGTGGGGCTAAATCAATGGGCCCCCACAAGGTCAATTAAGAGGCTCACCCAGCGCTCGCCTAACCCCCCCCTCCTTCACTATAAAGCATGGCACCGTCATGGCAGCTCGCACCGAATACGTTACCTCGCTGTGTCTGTTATGTAAAATGCTAAGCGGTCGCTACGGTTTGCAAGTTACAAGAACAACAATAAATGCATCTACATGTAAGGAACGTTAAAAATTGACCGTCTGTGCAATTTCCAACAGTGAGCCTCTTTAATAATGGCGTGTATGTAGATTGACGTGTTCCTTCTGCCAAGAGAGGAGGAGAGGAGGAGAACCCTAGGTGACCTCCATTAGGCTGATAGGGAAGACCAAAAGAGCATTACTCTCTTTCCTACCATCTGTCATAATGCATACAGCAAATAACAGCAGTGAATGACAGCGAGGGAGGGAGAGAGAGAGAGTTAAGCTGTCTTTTTCACAACAAGTCAGATTTTTCAAGGACCTAAAGGCTCATTTAAAAACCAAGAGAAGGGAAAAGCACAAGCAGCAGGGCCGCTTCTCAAAAGTGCTTCTTCATGAAATGGAGCGAATAATAGGCTGTGTTGGAGTCTGGAACGAGAGGGCAGATAAACACCTTCATAGTTTTCTTTTTTTTCCAGAGAGATTAATCACATTGAGATGCTCTTTAATCTAATGGGCGTCGATCATTGAAAGCAGTGAGGAAGCGTTTGCAGTTGCCACTGTTCAATCTCTACGCAGTATTTACAGAGTGACGATTATATCAGTTCATTCTGCCCTTCCTCTGCTCTGTTAACAACATTCATAAATCCCAGGTATCTCATTACTCAGTGCCATTAACATTCAAGACATTTACTTTTAAATAAAACAAACAGTCGTGGATCTTGGAAACAATGTGTTGAGGATGACTCGACGGGGCTTGACTCAACTAATGCACATTTCCTACAAGTAGACCTGGCTTCCAAGAAAAATACAGCTGTTTCTAGGATACGTAAATATGCGAAATGACAAAATAGATCGAGTAAATACTGGCCCACTCAGTGTAAGACAAGCCGGCCCATAGTCAACATGAATGAAGGACATAATGCAAACATGAATATGAAGTATTTCAGGGGAGGAGAAAAATGGGGCAGCTGTGGTTTATAGCCAAATGAGATACTACATAAACAACGCCACCATAGATGCACTGCATCATCAGGCTTTTTTAGATCTGGTTTTGTATTAAGCATGTTGCATGTAAGGGAGACAATAACTAGTGAAATGTGATCCAACAGCCAGGTGTAAGGAGAGAAAGGAGGAAAAAAGGACATAGGGATGCTAAATCCATAAATTAATGCTAGACATCTGTTCAGCAATATGAAAGATTAGAGCAACAAATGTACTACAGCAGAGACTTCAGCTCTTGCTTGGAAAAATAGAATAGGAAGCGTTTTCAGAAAAAAAAAATACTTTGATGAATCACTTGACAATCTTTTGACAAAAAAATGTATAAATTAGAACGGACTCGAATTGTGTCATTCCACCTGCAAAGTGATTTTGAAATTGAGAAGGTCTTTTATTAAACCACTTTGGCAACCGAGTTTGAAAAGTGATCTGAGCGATGTCTTCATAGCTCACGTTTTCTTTGCTTCGCTTTAATTGATGAAACCTGAATCTACGTGCAATAGCTGCCTCAGCACTTGAGCATGGAGCTAGCGCAACCATGAACCTCTGTCCTCGTCTACTATATTAGACATGCAAACTGGCTTCACCTGCCGCCCACCCCCACCCCATTCTTACAACAGCCCTGTGCCAGAGCTGTTCGGTCTCTCTATATGCAAATGATGGGGGAAACTGAACAAGGCTATTTTTCTTGAGATGCAAAGAGAGCACGTGACAAGGAAGATCATGCTGCCCATGGCTGAAGATAATTGGCTGCTTGTTTCTTCTAGAATTTGAATAAAAATTCATATTTGATTAAACACCATATTTTGCAAATATTGAGAAGTTGTTGTTCAGGTCCCAACTGTGCAGGTGTGCAAGTATACTTACAGAAATAATAGACTCTCTCTGAGCTAAAGAGTGCTTACTTGGTGAACACTCTTTGCGTCGTTAGGATGAACTATTTTGCCAGTTAATTGTAATAAATTATGTAATCACTGAATTAATAAATTAAATCATTTAATATTTAATCTGACGTTTCAAAAGTTACTGTTTAATACTTTATATTGAACATTTGGTTTTGTTCATTTTGATAATTCAAGGCTTATCAAAGATCTAGTAGCCATTTGGCAAAAGGTTAAAAAGAGGGAAAGGGATGAAAGAAAAGCTGCTACCTGCAAACACCTGTTCACACCAGAGTAGCAGAATAAAAAGAAAGACCTACTGCCAGGCAACAGCTATCAGTGCACCTTTACCTAAAGCAAGCTGGTGGTGTTCATAAGA
Organism: Spinibarbus caldwelli; assembly: GCA_039654775.1. NCBI lineage: Eukaryota > Metazoa > Chordata > Actinopteri > Cypriniformes > Cyprinidae > Spinibarbus > Spinibarbus caldwelli. The sequence goes on from CM077251.1 coordinate 18,133,910, forward strand.
AATAGGCTTTGTTGTTTCCTTGAGCTCACATATAACGCAAAATAAAAGCAAATAAAAGGGAGAATTAATTTTTAATATTACGACGCTCAACAGTAGGAACATTTTTACCCTTGTTGTCTTCACTGAGCACACATCCTCCTAAATGAAGGGCTCCTCCACTGACAGAGATCTTTTACCATCCTTCTAACACAACTTTCTAGGGCCTCTAAGCAAAGGATCCCACTTGTCCTTTTACTTCCTGGCTTTGAAATATGATTTGCTTTGAGCATTTATGTACAAAGTCTTGCATGCGCTGTGATGAAAGAGGGGGTTTTATTGTGAGTCTCCCTGTGATAGTGTGAGAACAGAGAAGATGGGAGGTATCTTAGCCACGGCGGGGCCTTTCAGCACTTCTCCATATAGCGCACACTTAAAAGCCTCCATCCACTGAGCTCTTTTTAATCTTTGGACTACTAGAGGAACACTGATTGTGAATGTGCCAATTAATGGAGATTCATTGAAATTAAATTTACGTCTGTCATTCATATGGTATTTAAGCTGCACTCTCATCAGAGCTCTCTCAATTTTTTTTACATCTAAACAAATAAAAATACAATTATCATAAAATTGATTTTTTTTTTTTTGAAAGGATATTGTACTTCCTGAATATGGAGAGATGTCAGACATGTCCTGAAGGTCTCCGCACTCTGACTTGATGAGGGACAAGGACAAGCCTTCATTCCCTGGGTGTGTTGGTGAGATGGAACGATGGTGGCTGAGGTGGTTGGATGACATCTTGGTCCGTAGGCTGGTGGTCTCTCTGGACAGGTCCAGAGACTCAGGAGAAGACCTATCCTTTCCTGGGTAAGGCCCTGTTGGGGCACCTAAGTGGCTCTGGAAAGGGTAGCCCATTAGAGGAAGGGGGAAAGGATGGCGGAAAGAGGGAGGACTAAAGCCCATTGTGGAAGATAAGGGTGAGGGGTGCAAGGAGGGATGGTGGTGAGCCCCAGGTGTGGGAAGAGACCCAGTCTGATCTGAGGAGTTCTTTCTCACTACCAAAGGCAGGGCCTCCGTTTGGTCATTCGAGTTGGGCACCTGCATGCTAGCGAAAGTGTCCAGAGGATTAGGAATGATGACATCACCGAAACATTGCAAGCGCTGGTTGGCAGTATGGAAGTTTGGGTTTTCTCCATTGACTGTGAAACGATCAGGGGGCATCTGCAGGGGTGGGAAAACCTGAGGAACTGGGCGTGGAGGCTTAGCGAAGACCTTCACCACGGTGTCCACGACCTGGGACATTGCTGTATTGAGCTCTTGTTTTAGCGTCTCTGCTAGCTGTTTGCCCTCTGCATGCATGGAGGTTGGTCCCTGGTTCTTTCCTCGTGAGCCATCACGCTTGGGTTTGTCCCCCTCTGTTCCAATGGTCTGCTCCCGAATAAGTGCGCATGCTCGATCCAGGAAGTGCCCCGGATCCACATCAGACATCTCGTTGTCGGAGCGATCTGGGACAGAGTCATGGGCGCGATTGTCCATTCTGTCAGAGCGCATGCTGTCTTCAGAGATGTTTCCATCTTCATCGTTCTCAGAGTCGGTGCTGTCGTAAATCTGGTAGAACTTCTCTTGCAGTTGCCGGAGCTGCTTCTGCATGTCCTCCAGCTGCAGTTTCAGTTGCCGGCGTTCTTCGTGTTTCTGCTCTTTGCGCGCCGAGACGAGTTGCTGGAAACTCTGTTGCTGCTGCTGTGGCAGTTTCTGCTTGCGCTTGTTTTCCCGGTAGTTCTCACGAGGACTCGGGGGCTGGGCTGCCCCCTCGCGATCATTATCACCTGCACGGAGCGTGACGCTGGGAGAATGGCTCATCCCACGGATGATGTTCTCCACCCGGGCTCGTTTGGCCCTAAGATGCTCATCTGTTAGCCTCTCCATTTCAAATTGGGTCATGGAGGGCCTGTTGAATGGTGAAAGGCACTCCTGAGGGCTGCCCCGTGAGGAATTGCTGCAAGCATCCTCCTGCTGGATCTCTGAACCGGTGCTCGAGAGGCCACTTCCCTGGAAATTAGGCTCACTGCCTCCATTTTTGGTCAAATTGTTTTTCAGAAGCTGGGAGATGATGGTTGCCCCTGGAAAGGGCATCATAGCGTCTTCGTAAGAGTTCGCCCTCTTCAACAGCTTGCGAAGTACGTTGGACTTCTCGCCGTCTGCGTGCTGCACCACAGAACACTCAACATCCTGCTCGGAACCGTGGGGATTCATGGCACTAAGAAAGGTTGCTTTTTCTCGGGTGAAAACCACAGATGCTTGCCCAACAGTCCTCTTCACTCCTATGTCAACTCTTCTTCTCTTGGTTTGTCTGCTTAAGTGGGATGTGCTGTCATGGTCAGGCATCACTGGAACTGTTATTGTGCCATCTTTGAAAGCCTGTCAGCTGGGCACAGCTCGAGAACCCTGGGAACCTAGCCAAAAAGAAAGGACTGATGAATAATTTTCTTTATATGTCTCCAAGTTTCTTGTGGCCAAAGCTAAATGCAATTTGAAATAGACTAATGTTCTAGATAACAACACAGAATGTATTAAAAATATTTGAAGTCAGTCTATAGTATATTAAATAAAAATTGACAAAGAGGATGACGGCAAAAAAAGTATATAAGGATGTTACAGACTTGTCATTTAAAAATTCAAAAAAAAAAAAAAAAAAAAAAAAAAAGTTAAGTCATACCCAAATCTGTGTAGAGCTACACACCAAAACTAATTGCCATGTAAGAACCAGTTAAAAATCACACTGCTCTGTTTAGCCATACATGTCCTGCCACTATTGTGCTCACACAGCCAACTTGCAGGCTTTGTTCACTTTGGTAAGTTTAGAGGTACTCTTGTTTTCTGTCGGTAAAACAGCTAAAGCTGATATTTGCAAAGACACTTAGCGGCCTTAATATTATCTTTTGGAGATTAGCAGGTTTATATGTTTCCTCGTCGAATTAAAAAAAAAAACAAAAAACAAAAAAAAATCACAATACAACAAGTATTATACACCACATGAATTAAATTCTTGGTTTACAAAAACAATTGGTTTGCGGTTGATCAAATTAATTCAAAGCAAACCCCTTTTGTGGATAATACAATGTAATAAAAGCTAGTTTTAAAAGTTGACGTTGATTTAAGATCGGCCAACATTAATAGTTTACATGGCGCTCAAATCAGATGATAACAAGTTTGAGTTCTCCGTGCATATTAAAAAGGCAAATATGTAGCTTTGCTCGTTATGAATGTAACACACTTCAAATAGACTAGGGTATTTCATCTCGCACTGAGGATAAAGTGCACAGCTTTGCTAAGCAGGTATTGAATAACGCGACTACTTCCTCCAAACATACAAATAAAATTTTATAGGCAAAAGAAAAAGTGCAGTAATATAATGTGATGTCTTCATATTGACCAGCACGGCCATGACAAATATTCGTTTGCAAATATCTAGAATAAATATCTAATATTCTGTGACATACACCGTATAAGATGTATAACTTAAAACAACTGTTCTTCAAGACGCACCAATTAACATAGAAGTTTACATTTACAATATGAAACAAATCGGAAATTCTGCTTTTACTGTCACTAAATATAGACACCTGACAAGTCAAGAAAACAAGGCAATCTGTTCGTTTTAGACGTCTTTCACCTCACACGGCCATTGCGTCCTATGCGCACCTCTTCTCTCCAAATATTTCAAGCTGTTCAACTTCAATTCAAAAAGTTGTGATACAAAATGTGATTCATAGTACATATGTTAACACACACGATTCTGTTGCTATGCTAAATAGCCAAAACATTTATGTAGTCACCAGCAAGTTCTCGGATATCGCAGTTTTGAACCTTTAAAGACCCAAGGACCCCCCACTCAGTCTCTCAGCCAACCTAGAGACCCCTAAAAAGGCTAGATTTGATCAGTAACACCTTCAGTCATTTTTTCAGTAACATTTCATCAGGCACATTAACTAACACTATGTATTGTTTAAAATATCCTTAGTTAGAAAGTTCAACGTTAGTTCATAGTTAGAAATGTCATAAAATTTTAAGAAAATTATGATTGATATATTTTCTCCTCGGAGCCCTGATTGAAAACCCTGCCTTTAGAGTAATAGGCTACACTGCACCTCAAACCTAAAATATTTTATAAACAACCACGTGCGTGACATTCATTTTGACACTAAACATATAAAACAGACTTTACGGCTTTATATACGCCGGCAATTCTTTCCTAAACATGCGATTTTGATGTATCCGTAAACTGAAGCAAAGCTTTGATGTATCTGGCTTTCACGTCAGAAAACGATGATGATGATGAAGTAACGCGTCAAGCTGGAGTGGCAGTAAAAGTCAGAGGCTCAGTATAAGCTTACGCTCCTAAAAATAAAGGTTCATCAATGGTTCTTGGTAGCACCTTGGTTTCATCAAATAGCCATCGTTTTATCAAGTACCATTATTTTGTAGTTGGCAGTTTGGATAATTGAAGATCAAAAAAGTTCTTGATATTACATTATAGGTTCTTCACTTCACTGTCGTTGTTTCTCGGCTCTTTAAAGCAGTATAACGAGGCTTTCTAAACAACTAATGAGTAATGAGCTCTTTGTGAAACTTAAAAGATTCTCCTATGGCATCAGTCTGGAAAGCCTATTCTATCGAAAGCTTTATTTTTACGCGATACCGTAAATTCAGCGAGCGCATCTATGTAAATGACGCGGTAATTTGTTATTGTCATAAAACAACAGACGACTGACAAAAAGCAAACGGAAGTAATAAAGATACAGAAAATGTAAAAACGGCATTAACCCCACAAGAGACGCGAAGAATAAACTGCAAGTTCAGAACTGAACGTAAATGTTTCGCGTCGCCTCTCCAAAGTCTACAAGCAATATTGCAAGAGCGTATTTATACTTACTTTACGGAAAACGTAAGGATGCAGTCCCTCCAAAATGACACGGCTTTATGATAAAGTTAAAATAACAGCAACCGAGGAGCGTGAAGAATAAAGCGATACAGCGCATCACATGAAAAGTCATCAGTAGTAGAAGAAAACTCAGCGCCGGCGCAAATGACAAGGTTACTTACTCTGGAGATGAGAGCGAATTGAGCTTCTTCGCGATAGTGTAACAGAGAAAACAGAGGGTTGTTCGCCCCGTGATGAATATTGTAATTTCTCGGGACAAGCGAGAGCGAAGAGAGTGAGATAGAGAAAGAGCTCTTGTGCGCCGCTCCTCTCTCTGCATGAAAACTGTATGTCTCAGCGCACGCGGCCAGGAGGAGGCTGAGAGCGCGCGCTCGCACCAACAAGATTCACTTTAAGACGCGGCTGAAGGAAGCAGGAAGACGGCGCGTCATAATCATTGTGATGTAACGCTCGCACCTACCAATAAGAGCAGTCCGCTGGATTTAGAGGAATACAAAACAAGTGAAGTTGAAGACTCCGCTCGAGCAAAAACGAATGATACGGGGACCTTTGTGGGATATCTGTAAGGATATGCACTTTTTAAACAATATGTTCTCTGTGTGGATTTTGTTAAAGTTATTCTTTACATGATGTACAAGCGCTGTTTGTGCTGACCGAAATGTATGCACTCCTTCAGTGCAGATGCATGCTCAGCATGATGCATTTGAAATATAATTCGCACCAATGTGTACTATCAGCCTAAGTGCACTTGCAATGCAACTTTACTTTTTTCCAGAAAATGAAATACAGACATATAGATTATATATATTTCTAATTACTCTCGTATTATTTCTATATTATAATATCATGTAATTCATAAATGCTAATTGTATATTTCATCACCATGTTTAAAAATAAGACCCAACTCACAACACTCATGAAATGTGGTATGCAGGCCCCGAGAAGTGACCGCAGCCTCGACCTCGTGCGTGCCTGGGTTCGTGAAAATAGTTTCGCTTGCCAAGGTTGTCTTTGAGCTATGGGCTTCTTTCTACTTAAGACCTTGCTCTTACTTTAGATCCCTCCTCTTAGCCTCCAGAGTCAACAGACGACGAACATGCTGAAGCTTTGACATGTTCTTATTAATTTGAATGCGGTTAAATAGACTTCTTCCTATACAGGGATAAAACCGTAAGATTGTCCCAAAACGCATGGGAAGTAAAATATGGCATGCATCCATCATGTGTGCTTTTATGATCAGTCATATAAAAATAACCAGTATGATATAATCGGTCCCCATCTTAATGCACACTTGACTAATATAAAAGAGTAATCTGTAATAGAAGAGAACAGTATTGTCTATCCTAAATTTGATTTAAACATAGAAAATTTACACAGACTGTTGCAGTGCTGCACACGTGAACATTACCAATTAACTTGCATTTACAGCTGTCTTGCTCATAGATTTGAATTAACACGCTAAAATAAAGTTCTGCTTTATGGAAGAAAAAAAACATAGGATTATTTGGACACATTATTTAGAGAGCCATTAGCCAATCAAATGTTGATTTCTCACCATCCTATCAGGTGCTTCAGCATGTAAGCAGATTTCTCAAAGCCTTAACCTACTTTTCTGTAGTCGCTGTTCCTGCTCTTTGTCGAAATTAAAAAAAAAAAAAAAATGTATTCAGAAAGCCGCACATTACTCGTTTTCCTAAGTAAATGTAAAAGTTTTCCCCCTCTTCTTTTTTGTGGTTTAAAGCCACTGCCTCGTGTTCTGTAGCAGCTCATTTAAACGAAATGTGAAGTGACCCTGCACAGTGTCGTGAGTAATGATTAAAATATCTTTATTGATACAAAACAAATTATAGTATGCCTGCCTACATGTAAAATAAATCAAGCAGTTGATACCAGACGTTAATTAATTGTGGTAGGCTATCCTAAAAAAATCCGCTATTGAAAAATCCTCCAAAGCACATTTCAGTGGTCTCATTCATTCCAAAGCATATTTGGGCTGTCAGAGCAAATGACAGCAGCGCAGCTGTTTGACCTATTAATGAGATTATTTACTGTAAGTGTTGATCAAAATTCTTTAGCAAATTTGGGTTAGAAAAGCCACCTGCAAATGCATTCAAAACAAAACTTTGTCTATTATTATTATTATACAATTTATTATTATTATTATTATTATTTTCGATTATTATTCACATATGTTATTTTCTATATTAACGATTTTACTATGTTACATATTTTTAATAACATGCATCCCTCGAGATTTTTACCTGATGGTGAGTATTTTCCCCGACATTATTCCTTCTTCAGTACATACAAGCATTGACTGGATTATGTGTTTTTATTTTTATTCATAACTTAAAAAAACTTTCCTTCAAGTTTAGAATAGGATTCACTCTCACAGCAACAAGCCCTTTTCTTTTCCTTGAACGAGGACAAAAGGAAAGGCGTGTTGTTCACTCAGTTTCCATGTCGCAAGCAAATGTTATTGTGAGTGAATAAACGACTGGGAAGGCAGGATTTTAGCTGCAATGAATTTCTTTTCCAAAACAGGTGTTCCAACTTATTTTGTTAGCATCTTTCCCCAAAGGCACGCTCGGAGTGCGAGCTTAGTGGAAAAATACATGACAACATTAAAGCAATAGTGTTTGGAGAAGGAAAACGCCTCTTAGGTGTAGAGGAAACCTGTTTATTAACACCGCCACCTCTGATCTCTCTGTCACCTTTCTGCTGGACACTCACTCTCTAAATGTCTTAGACTCGCTTGCATTTCGCGAGGGATAAAGACTAAGCACTTAAATGTCATATCGAATATCATAATAAACATTAGATGTCTGCGGGAAGTGATTGATTTCATTTTACGCAACAATTCAGTAGTTGGCAATGCCATTGCCAAGTTAGACTATTGTCGCATTAAACTGTAGCTAGAAATAGAAAAGGAATACATTTACAAAGAGACTGGAAAAAAATAAACGAAACTTTATCTCAACAAAATGATTACATCGGTTTCTCGACGCCGTCTATTTGAAAAGACAATGTGCTCACCTGCTCTTCCACAGACCTTTTTTTTCCACTCAGCCCACAGATATTACGAGAAAAGAAGGACTTAAAGATACCGACATTAATTACTCATTGTAATCTAGATTTTTTTTTTTTGTATTTGGAACAAGACATGAGTTAAATTCCGATAGCATTGTAACTTTATTTGCGTTTCAGCATCCATTCTCCTGCTTCAACACTGCACTGAACAGCTACAGTTAGACTTCACTCAGTGTACAGGCTACATCTCTACACTGTGCGAATTATTTCATGACATTAAGGAGGGTGACATTTTTAAGGTAATTTCTCTCAGTAATGGTCGGATGAATTTCGCTTCGCGCAATCCGAATTGTTTTTTGGCGCCCCTAGCGCATATTCAGTAGCTAAACGTCAAGTATCTTAAATGTTCTAAACAGAACACTAGCGGTTTTATTGTGTAAAAATAAAATAATAACCCGATAAACGATAACAGTAGGCTACTGTTTGTTGATGTACACTCCGATACTGCCAGCGATGAACAGCTGTTGCTATGGTTACTCGGGTAATCGCGACTACTGTTTGCGAGCTTAGCAATCTTAATTTGTAATCAAAATTTTGTTTAATAGTTTAATATTTTTTTTAATAGTACGTAGTTTAAAACGCTACTGAAAATAAAACACTTAGCTACAAAAACAAAAAAAAAACTGTTTGTCACTTCCTGAATACACCCCCACCCCATTATTCGCACCATGCTTTTTTAGAGTAAAGTAAAACTGAGTTAGATTTGAGGCTTTATTTGTTTATGTAATTATTAATGTAGTCTAATTATAGACAGATATTTGCTTTTGAACCAGAAAATGATTTTAGCCCCACAATGATTTATTTCTATCACTTTTTAGAAGAGGTGTTTTTGAATTGTTGTACTCATCTAATTGCAGTGTTTGTCTAAAGGCCACCCGGAAACACAGCTGACACAGAGTCGATTTCTATTCTATTTCATGTTTTTTTTGCTCAGGATAAGTTCGTGCTGTGTTGTTTCCAAGATGCGTCAGTTATTCATAGTAAGCTGGTGCGGTTTGCATAACTGACTGAGAGAGGGTTTGTATAACTTTAATCCATCCCGCAGTTAGAGCATACATTTATTCAAAGGACCAAAGTTGATAGTCCAAATAAATTAGCAATTCAGATGCAATATCAACAAACAAGGCGAAAAAAAGAAATCAACTGGGCTTCATATGTCACTTCTGTGGATTACAGATGTCCTGGGGGCTAGTGGTAAAGAGAGGATCAGTGGGATAGACTGCCAACAGATAAACAGTATCTAATGCTGTGTGGACACTGACGATGCCCTTTCATGCTGATCTATGACCTGCTACCTGAACCCTAACGTGAGACACCACTGGAAAACATACTTTAAATCTCAAATGAGCAAAATCCTTGAATAGTGGTTTTCTGTACTCTACAGGAAATTTTGCAAGACTTTTGCCTCAAAGTCTATGTGCTGATATGGCAGCAGTATTTGTTTCTTTATCTCTATTTGTGAAGCACTGCATAATTGTAATATTAGTCTTGTTTCATAATATTCTGTCACGTCTCCGAGCAGAACAGATAATATCCTCCACCTTACTAATCACGCTAAAATTGAAAGGCCATATGAGGCAAAGAGAATAGAAGGGGAGAGATGTAATAAGACTAGATTAGGGGTGGCAGCACACAAGAATAGATATAAAAAGGGGAATATTACAGCACTGTAGATGCTGTTGTGCACAAATTCAGTCAGCTTCCAGGGGCCATCAAGATTCAGGGAGTAGCTATTATTCTACACATTAGCGCAGGCTAGCTAAAAGCTCTTATGCTTGACGGGGTCTTGGAGGTCTTCAGGAAAAAGGATGTGGTACTAAGAGTGGGCAGTGTTTAAGAGACCCCTGGTACTCCGCGAAAATGGGAGGCTCTCGATGTGACAATGTGACATGCTGGATTCATTTACAAGACTGTCGGAGCAGGGAATCGAATATGGTATTGCGACGTGGAAACGATGTTACGACATGTAACCATTACCGTCACGCTGAAAAATAAGGAGGGAAAACAAAAGAACAGGCTGATGACAAGATGTGAGGTAACAGAATATAATGGCTTTAGAACATGTAAGGTGTTTAAAGTGTGGCTGGAGGCTGAGATATTCCCTTTAATGTGACCAAAGTAAGGTCAGGACTCTTGTGGGACTGGTGAACCCCAGTCTGTGCTTTCAGATACTGGCTTAATTCTACACGATTATACATACTGTTTACTGGTAAACACTAACAATCAATGCTGTTTCGTGCCATGGACAGAGTGAAGCCTTAATGCAAACACACTCTAGGCTGAAAGGTCACTTTCTTCAGCTAAAAAAGTGATAGTAGGATTGAAAAAGAGAGAGAGAGAGAGATCTTTATTAAATTGGCAATTTGTATATTTAAACGCCTACTATTTATATAGACACGGATAGAATAAATGAGATTGCAAAGAAAGCCATATGCACTTTCAATATGGGTATTAAACAAGTCTATAGATCTAGTGGAATAGAAAGTTGTTTGGGTCCATAAATACTTATCTTAAGAAATGGCAGCTAAACTCTTAAATGCTGTTTTCAAAATACATTAGTTTTATTATTATATATCCCATCCTTTTTTTTCCAAAAACCAAATTCTCCCCTTTTTCTGTTTGTCTCAAGGCACACCAAACAATTTAGGAAGACTTTTAAAATTATTCATTTGTGCAACCTCCAAAAACAGTCCAACGTTTTAACCGGTTGCTTATTCCATAGTGTCCATATGTATTTATTCATCTCTCTGCTGTTTTTTCCCCTTAAATTCACTGCCGAGGTCTTAAACTTAACACGTAATTACACAATCGTGAGCCCTGCCTGTGATAAGCTTTTGAATGAATGAGTAGCCACTGAGACTAAATTGCTCTCGCTCTCCTGCTCCCTCCTGTCGCGTCTGGCCGTTAGGTCAGGGTTTGAGGCGAGTTGGCAGTGCGGAGAGGACCAGGCCTGGCCCTGTGCCTCAGTGCCTGCGGGACCCTACCCAGACTGCCACGGCCCCTCTGGCCTTCAGAATGAATAGAGGTCTTCAGACACCAGTGCGCTGAACTGAGGCAGCCTTTTCAGCAAACAATCCTATCTGCTTCCTCTCCACTCCAGTCCTCCTGCAACTTCACTGAACTCGTCCAGTTTGTCAGGGGGGGCTTATTTTTGTTGTTTTATTTCCATGTTTCCCACTCTGTGAAGAAGAAGAAGAAAAAAAAAAAGAGCTAGAATGCTGGAAATGGCCCCGAAAAAAATACTGAGGGGAGAGGACCTTTTGAAAGGGTTGTTGCATCATGGTGTTAGCCTTGATGAAATTGTCAGCTCATGCATGTGCTTGTGCATCTGAATAAAATGAAAATAAACACATTGTTGCTATTTAATGGATGTTTTGAAGAGCAAATTTGCTTAAAACATAAGAGAAAAAAAATCCTTTTTACACTCTGATTTTGTTGATCTATATAGCACATGATATAGAAAATTGTCAGGAAATCTGTTTGGGGAAATGTTCATTTATATTTCATAAGAGATAGCTGCTTATTTGACTCTGGCAGAAAACTTCTGTATTGTCCACATTAGAAGTAAGAAAAGCAAATGCTTTAAAATGATTTGTGGCTACATTTTTGTAACTGTATTTGAGAGTCTGCTAAAGAAGTACTGTTCACATGAGCATCATCATCACAGAGAGACTGTTCAAATGATCTCGCGATATATTATTCTGTGTGCTATGAACACTTCAATAGCAAAAATGGATGACAGAGATCCGGAGAATGAATAATCATAAAAACAATAGACAATTAGTGTTCATCCTCTGTGTTTTTTTGATCAAATTGCTGAACACATAAATCGCTACTGAGACAGTCCTTAGGATTTTTTTCTCCTATAAAAATGGGGATAAAGGATTAATTCGAACGTCGAGAAAGTAGGCCAGTCATGGGCTCTACAGCAGCGCACTTAATGAAAATCAATTAGGATTATCCTTATTCTTCCCTCACTGAAATCACAATACACTTTGCCTCTTTCTTCCGATAAGCACGTAAGGAAAAGCCTTAGGCTGTTTGGACGGTAACAAGGATATTACACCGACATAATATAGTGAAAATAAGTAAATAATTACTAATTAGGCTTATGCTCACTCTACCTGAACGAAATTTGTCTTGAAGGAGGACATGATACTTTACTTACTGTACTGAACATGCAACGGTTAATGCCTGATTATGTTAATGCAAGTACTAATATGTCTATTTCTGACTCAGTATCAAATATTGCACTGTTTAAATTGACTCAAGTGGTAATCTATTTGATTAGGGGTGGAGCCACATCAGGTCGTGGTTGTAAGCAACAATGTCTGCATTTAGTTTGCAGAAAAGGAGATTTGTGCCCATTTGATGATGGGTTAGAAATATATAGGATTATTGTTGTTGGAGTTAAACAATGTTAAATGAATAGAAAAAAAATGATATGTCTAGGCATTCATCAACAAAGACACTTCTTATTTGTATGCACAGTATATGCTAAATATGTATTGGTGTTTCTTTGAGACTGTAGTTGGACAGTGGCGTCCTACCGAAATCTGGACAAATCAAATGTTGATCTGGCATCAAAATAAATCATTTTAAGATTAAAATTATAGATCAGGATGCCTTTAAAATGTCCACTAGTCTAGGGATTCATTCAGCTGCAAGGTTTCCAGGTTTCGCTCAGAGCGTGCCGCATTTATTTGGGTCATTTTCCATGGCTCGATAAAACAGAGAGGTTTTTTTGGCCACCCATCCACCATATTAAGCACCCCACCTGCTGATGATTACCCATAAACACTTCTTTCTGCTGAGATGTACCTGGCAATTAGTCTTTGAAATGCCCCATGCTTGATTTACCTTAGCAGTACAGGTGAATGGCGATGCACTCAAACTGCTCGACCTCTCGTGGTGCTTTGCGGTTTGTTTACAAGCTTTTTTTTGGCGCTGAAATTAAAAACAGGATAAAAAAAAAAAAAAGAAAAAAAAAGAAAAAAAAAAAAACAGTGTACAGGATGCTTATAATTATTCTCCCAGAAGATTTGCTTCCATAATTACAATGCGATACTGACATTTGGAAAAATGCATAGAGGTCTGCTCAGAGCTGCCACGCGAAATATAAATACGTGTTATTATAGTTTGTAATATGGCCTTATAATAGATGATCAGAATCATCAGTGAAACAGGATAAAACCATGTGGTCTTTTGCTGAACAGTGGTGTGGGCATGTACAGAAAGCAGGACATCTGGCTGGTGTACAGTGGCAAAAGATATTGTTGTTTTTGAATGGAATCTGTGTTAGTAGGCCTGACTGATTCACCTCTACAACTAGATAAAAGATAAGAAAGCTTTTAAGAATCATCAGATGTGATGGAGTTTTTCTTTTTCAGAAAAAAAGAGAAATAAAATAAGATTAATGCTAATAAATAAAAGATAAAAGATAAAACAGAATTGTTTAATTTAAAGGACTTGCTATTTCTGTCAAGCAGTTGTTCTCAGTCTCAGTCTCAACTGATTAAAAAAAAATTGATAATGATATATAATCATATTGTTGACAAGGAGCCCTAAGACTTTAAATTATTCAACTGATTAATCAGTTCAAAACAATAAATGAAATGATCTTGTTGTCTCAGTTCAGTAACTGACAGTTATTATATAGTGTTAACTACACTGATTCACTCTGAAAGAAACATCGCTAATAAATTTAATGAAAAATTACAAAAAATGGCAAGTAAGATTGAATTAAATGTGAAATTTTGAAGTAAAAAGACTGAAATAGCATTTTCTTATAAAATGGTCTCCAGTAATCTTTGCTTTTTTTTTTTTTTTGTCTTTTTGTTTTTTTACAACTTCAAATTTACAGTGTAGTGAAGCTGGCTCTTTTATTGGAGTATGATTTACAAGGAAATGTTTAATTCATTGTGTTACTTGCTGTTTCTTCATAATTATTTGTGAAATTTGCTAGCATTTTCTTATTTAAAGTTCCTGCACCAAAAAAAAGTTTCTACACTATTTTTCGGCAGTGCAGTTTAGTGTGTTTCATAATTTTTTACTGAAGTTGTCTGCTGTTTAAACAACTTCGAGGACCTATGCTGTACACAAGTTTTGGTTCTTTTATTTGATTGGTTTATTGTACAGTGACAATATTCTGTAATGACAATATCATACAGTATATAATGATGTCTACTCGACTGTATTAAGATAGGCACAGCTGGTAAATCTGTGTCTTTCAGCGAGTGGTGATAATGGATGATAGCGAGAGAGAAGGGGGGAGAGAAATTAAGCGTGTTGTTCCTTATGTTAAGGTGATGTGTTGTTCTGCTCATTACCAATGTTTGACCATATGACACGCATCATCTGAGTGTAATGCATTATCCATGAGCTCAGCCTCTCCAAGGAGCCAATCGACTTTCTCAACCTGCTCCTTCTGGAGAAAAACAAACAACAGGTGCGTGTACCCGTGTCCTCCTCTCTTTCATGTCTTATTCTGTCTGCTGCCACCTTATGAGCATGAAAGGCCGCATTGTTGCAGCAGCAGCGAGGATGATTTGCGTGCTAATTTGTTTAGAATATACTGTATTTTGACATGTTTTGAATTGCTCATGACTGATCGTTTCACTAATCGCCTTAATTCCTTTTATCTGAAGCTTAACTATTTGATCTTAACAAATTTCCTTCCCCTTCCATTTCCGTACACCTGATTTATGGGCTTGCAGACATGAATTTTGCCCAGGTATAAAAGGAGACCCCAAACCATAAAGCTGCATCCTTCGTTAAAGCTCTCAAAGACTTCCTAAAGGGAAAAAGTGGTCATTTCTGCTATAAATCATGGCAGCACATGAGTGACGGGCAGTGCGCACCTTGTCCGTACACCACAGTGAAGCGTAAAGTAAACCATAACATCCTGCATATTGTGTGTCAGAGCCAGGAGAGGTCACTTCCGTTCGTCTGAGCGCGTGAGCACGTGTCTAAACTCTGTCTTCAAACAGGTCTGTCCACTTAAGCCATTTTGAGGAAGAACTTTTTTCTCTCTCTTAGTGACTACTTCCTGTCTGAAGAGCTAAATAGGGGAAGTGGTCATTTAACAGAGAGATGAGCCTCTCACTGTCTAATTTTGCAGTGCTTTGTCTGGAGCAGCACTGGTACCTGGGGACTAATTTTGGCTTGAAAAATAGTCCCTGCAGGCAAGTCTTGTGTTTTTGGAACGGAAAATACGTGAAGTCTCCCTAATTACTACAGTATGCTCTGATGCCTTATTCTGGGCGTAAAGAGGCGTCACAAATCATCTCAAGTTTTTTGATGGATGAAAGTCAAAAGTCACCGCAAGCGTTTTTTAATTTTAAAAAGTTCCATGAGCCGGAATACTTTAATGTTTTGATTTAAAATCACACCTAAAAACCCATGTGATATCTTTTGTTATAAGGTAAAGGGCTAGAGTTTTTAAGAAGTGTTTTTAAAAAAACTCGGAGACCGACTGACATCCATGATTTTCGCACATGTAGGAACAACAAACTAAAATACTCTAACAGAGTTTCTTGTAACATTTATCTTGTTTTTTTTTTTCTCCCTGATTATATTATTAATAATGGCGTTAAACTACTAAATCTGCAGTGGGAAACACAAGAGAGATCAGCCTGTGTAGTTTGACTCTTATACATCTCTTATAAATGACTCTTATAAATCAGTTCGATTAGTGAATCAAAAACATTAAGCACTACCTGCGAAGTATGGTTCCCGAACAATAAACTCTAATGAACTGACTCCTGAGATTCTCGAACGAATGACTCTTAAGAGTCGGTTTTTGAGCAAATCATAAACAAAAGTCTGATTCTCGAATGAATGAGTCTTATGAGTCAAACCCATTTGCTTACAACTTACTGTGTTTTTGTACATAAGACTTGTGAGATTAAAATCATTGTAGTTTCTGAAAGGCTGTTCATATGATATTTTGTAGTTTGATAGTTTGATAGTAGTATGCCTATTATATGGAGGAATTATTTATTTTCAAAACTGATTTATTATTTCAAATATTTCTTTGTTAGAAGTACTGAAATAATCATTAACAGAAGAATTAAAGAACTGGATTTTTTAAACAAAGCTTGCAGAATCGTCACAGCATAATTGGGAAAATGCATGCTATGGAAAAACTGATCCCAGCTGTAGGACACAACAACTGAGTTGAGGGGAGGGAAAAAATCTTTAGCACTGAGTAGATCAAACTTTTGCGAGAGTGAGAATGATTTCACATTGTCCCCAAAGAGGAGATTTTCCCTTGATCCTTAACTATGGGTTGAGGACAGTCACTTATGTATGAAGTTGTGACAAGCCATAATCCCTGGTGATCATATCTCATAAAATAGAACAGAGAGAAGAGGAATCAGTTTGGAGCATTGGCCCATCTGCCACAATCACCCCACTCCAAATGACTTGGCATCAGCATTCCCTTTCAGCTCACAAAGACACAGAAGTGCCCGATATCTTGACCCACTTCATTGGTTTGGCCTCTATGAGGATGTCAGCTGAAATGCACCAAAGAATCGATGGCTGTTTGACTAAGGAGAGCCCGTTTTTGTTTCATACTTTGTTTTAAGACTCTGTGGAGAGGATGCAAGTGGAATGAAGAGAGGACAGGAAGGATGTTAAAGGGGATTATGTATGTGTGGCATAATGGGCTAGCTTACTCAAACAGACACTAGCTTCTTTAGGTTCAGTCAGTCATGTATAATGGGGATGACATGCAGTTTATTTTGGATGATGAGGTAATTTCGAGTGGTTGTTTAAGAAAAGAACCGATAGATTGTGTAGTGATAACCTTTTTGTTCATCCTATTATGGGGAAGTGTTGGGCAGTAAACACAGAGGAAGAACCGTTTGTCTTCCTATAATCATCAACAGGCCATAAAATGTTATGTCATGAGAAAATAATCTTTATTCTTTCGTTCCGTCTAGGTCTTCATCTCATTTTTTGTACTCACTGACCACAGAATGTTTTATAACTCAACAGATAATTTTTCAATATTTGGGTGACCTGACAACAAATTTCACTTTACATATTTGTGTGGTTAAGCACAAGCTAGTTTTAATAGTCATGTTTTGATATAATAAGTAAACATCTGTCACATCAGAATCATTAAATGACACCAGGGAGGCTCACATAATGCATCTAAATGCATCTAAATGAAACAACAAACATGCCTTACATAATGTATTTTTAACTTTATTTTAGTCTCATATCGGATGCAATTTGTTGCTTCTTTCAGAAAACAATGCTTTGGGAATTCTCTTCTGTTCTGAGTAAATGTGAGTGTAAAAATGTTAAATAACGGAGTTTTATTTTAATCAATAAATTAAATATGTTAAACATGTTAAAGTGTATGATGTTTGTTTTTGTCAAAAATGTTAATTGACCAAAATAAAAATGCATAAATCAAAACTTATTGACATTGTTTGTAATGAATTTGGCATTCATACAGAATCATTTTCAACCTTTATTTTCCTAATGTAAAGTCAAGTGGGCACCGTCTAAGATACCTCCAAATATTATTTAACGTAATAATATTTTTCTCAATTTTCTAAATTCTGTAAAATCTGTGTCAAGGATGCAAAGGATCTCTTGAGCAGAGCCAAAATGTTGCTTCTCAGCAAAGTAAATGGATTGTGCCAAAAAGTGTCAATTAGTTTTAAAAGGCCCAAAAAAGCCTGCACAATGGTCCTCTTAATGTATGTGAACTACACTTACCAGATGTCCTTTTTGTTTCAAACAGTTGCCTTGTTTCATGTGAGATTGAACAGTTGGAGTGGTTTAGAGTATCTTTTCCAACCATTAGTCATGGCTAACTCATTAAAACAAATACTTGATTCTTCACCTTTAAACCCATTCTTGTTAAAATAGATGGAATAACTGAGGAGATTCAGCCATCCAGCAAGAGTCCACAGTGGGAGGAAGAGACCAGTGGCCATTTCTGAGAATTAGCTGGATTGCTTCCTCTTTTGTATCGTATCTATTGTCTAAAGGAGAAATATGGTTTGTAAAAGCAACACACAAACGTACTGAAATGATTTGACAGAACAAAGAAAGCACTGCGATGGAGTATTGTTACGTGTTTCGAAGGCAGCGAGCACTTCACTTCCATCACCGACTAATCTCTCACAGCAGACTGAACTGAAAGTGCTATGTTATCCCCATTTCTCTGTTTTGGTTTCTGAAAGGACATAATAAATACAGTTTAAGGGTCAAGCGGGTAATTTGCCACGGTCATAGACCCTTATATATATATATATATATATATATATATATATATATATTAAACCAGAATGTAATTTCGCAATCTCCTGGACAATAGAGATTTCCCATCTCCCATCATGCCCGGATGTCTGTACACACCAGTGCCTCACAATATACATGCATAATGTTTTTTGTTTTTTTTCTTTTTTTCATAAAACGATAATCACTCAAATCCTGATTTTCAATCCCTTGGCTCAAGCCGACAGTTTAAATAAAATCACTCCAATCCCACGGGTAGGAGAAATGAAAAGGACAAGGATTAAAAATGGTCAGACCTCTTTCTTCTCTCATACTCTCCCTGGCTCTGGATTGGATCACGACCCTTCTGTGTGTGCAGCTTAAGAGCAGACGGTGAGCTTTCACTTTTTTTTTTTTTTTTTTTTTTTTTTTTTTGTGGAGCAGGAATGGGCTTACAGTATTTACTGAGGGACTGGGGGGAGTGTGTGCAACATGGAGCCTTAATTCCGTAATCCCACATCATTAGGGTTAATAGGAGACGGGCCTACAGGAAGCAGGAGCAGGAAATATTTTCAAACACATTGGAAATGTGTTATGGCAGTTGATTTTATACCTTAATATGCACAAAAGAGAAATTAATGTAGATAGAACACATGATTTTGTTGTTTTGACATGCATTTACATCTATTATAAAGAAATAAGCAATGAAAGATCTTGAATTACAGTGATAAAATAGTTTTTAAAATGAATGAATAACAAACGAATTATTAATAATTATTTTAAATTTATATTATATTTTTATATATATTAATGATAAAAAATTATCATATAAATAATAAAATAATTGTTATATATTATAATTTACTATTGATAACTATATTACTTTAATATATTTCTAATATAATAATTTATTATTATTATTATTATTATTATTATTGGTGTTATTAGTATTATTGTAATGGTTGGCTGTTTGTAGTTGCCTACAGTCTCCTACAAATGCATTAATATATTATGCGTAACAGGTGTGTATTATTATTTTTACAACACAGCTCACCCAATCAAAATTTAGAGCTAGAACCTTCTGATTCATAAGCAAGTTTTTAATTTCCTAAATACTTTTTTAAAATGTAGTGTGCTTTGGAATTCATCATAAAGTAAACAGGTTCACTTATTCCAAGCTGATCTTTAACAGTATTTGTTTATTTATTCCGTTATTGCAGATCAGTCTAATTAAAAACTTTATCCATAATCTCCAAGCCTCATTTGCATATCATATAAATAGAGCATTGTCTTAAAGGACTGTCCTCATGAAGATACAATTAAAAACAACTAAGTCCTTAAGACACTCAGTATAATTACAGTAAAGGTTAATTAAATGCTTTGCATACTTTAATAATAGACTGTGTGTGAGAGCTAGTTTACACTGAATTAATAGAACGGGACACAAACGAACAAGTCGTCGACAAACAATACATGAATTTTGTAAACAAATGTGCAAAATCTACCTAAGAAGTTTTAGGTTATAAGTATATGACTCAGGGAAGTAGAAATAAATGTACACTTTATGGATGTCGCATGATTTGTGCTTAAAAGGTCAAGGATGTCTACATACTGTTCTGTCCCAGCTTAGAGAGTGGGATGGGTGGGTGGGGGAATTTATGTGGGTGTGTGTGTGTGTGGGGGGGGGGGGGGGGGGGTCTCAATCTTCGAGACATCTGTCACAATTTGCAACTGGTATGCTTTTTTTATAAGCTGCTGATTTCTTGCATGACTGCCCAAGAACTGTGATGTTAAAATGTAGCCTACATTGCACAGGGCCACCCCTTATGAGACGAGTAATCTTCCCCTCCCTCCGCTCTTACTGTGAACTTTATCACGGATGTATGTTGTGGCAAAATCCCTTTCATCGGATCCCCAGATTAAAGCATTATTCAATTTATAGATAATACAGTAAAACAATGAAAAAGCCCCTTCAGCACAAGCAAGTGGATGCTTAGGATCTAGGCCTGTCCATTGTGAAACTTTCCCAGGACTGTCTCCCAGGGCCTTCTCACTGGTGTTTCAATTAATTGAGTAATATATACTGTATATATATATATATATATATATATATATATATATATATATATATATATATATATACATATAGATACATGTGTATATATGTAAGGAATAATTGACAACAGGCCGTTGTATTATTAGAAAATAATGCACACCCAAGGTAGTAATGCGGCCACAACACGAAGTATATATAAATATAATATAATATAATATAATATAATAGTATAAATAATATATATAAATAAATAAATAAATAATAATTAAAAAAAAAAAAAAAAAAAATATATATATATATATATATATATATATATATATATATATATATATATATATATATATAAGAGTTCAGATGCAAAAGCCTTTAAGTGCCGTCTGAAATTTTCTTCTAAAATGAGCAATTTTATCAGGCTCCTATATTTATGTTTAGTTATTTCACTTTAATTGCATAGAAAAGGACATATACATTGCCATTTAAGTGAAATTACTGAACCCACACATAAGAGTCTGATAAAAATGCTCATTTTAGATGAAAATTTCAGATGGCACTTAGAGGCTTTTGCATCTGAACTCTTCATATATATATATATATATATATATATATATATATATATATACTACAGTAAATGCCACCAATAAGACTAGAAAACATTGTGATGAACAGCAGCATTTGACAGGAAATTATATTGTTTTGTAACATTATTGAAATACCGTAGATACTAAATTTACATTTAAATGGTTCAATAAATTCACTAAAATTAATTAGACATCTCAATGATTCATATGAGACAGAGACAGACAAGAGAAAGGCAAGCATGTTCTGCTATTACCTCAGTTCATTCTGTAAAGCTGCAATGTGTGTTTCGACACACAAATGTGATGAAAATGTTTCAACATGCTACATTACTACCTGTAGCTTGTTACAATTGCTAAAAAGTTTACTTAACCACTACTTTAGATAGTTACTCTCCAACACTGGTTAGAAGTTTCAGAAAAACAACAGAGCGACCCGAGAGCAGAATATAAATGCATGTGCTGTCGATTTGAGATTGCATGCGGTATTATAGTGTGAATACGGTAAACACTATCGTCAGACCCTAAGCCTGCTTAGATACAAACATTGCTGAAATCCTTATCTCTGTCTCTCTCGGAATCTGTCTCATGGCCATCTGTTCTTGTTTCTCTGAGAAGGAGCTTGGCGTTCAGAGCGTTCATTAGAAAGTAAAAGGCTTTTTCTACTCTAAATCTTCCGCAGTGGCTCGGTACGAGGGTCATGGCTTTAATATCCTCCACAGTGGCTCCTCTTACTCCTGGGCATATGTTAGGAGTAAGTTAGCATCTGCTTCTTGAGTAAGGATCTGGGATGGCCTTCTGTGCCAAGGATTCTCACATACAGGACTGCCAGTGAAGGCTGAAGTCTGTACGGCAGCCGCTAGAGATGCTGCTCAACTTTCCTTTTTTTCTGATTTGACAGTACAGGTTAAGAATGTGGTTTATACTATATAAGCAGAATGATATATATATATATATATATATATATATATATATATATATATAATGTTTACCTATCTATCTATCTATCTATCTATCTATCTATCTATCTATCTATCTATCTATCTATCTATCTATCTGCCTATTAATATGCTGATTTCATGCTTAATAAACATTTTTTTTCAATGTTGAAAACTACTGCCAATAATAAGATTTGAAAAAATATAATATAATACTTTTATTTAGCAAGAATACATTAAACTATAGAAAGTTTTTTCCCCCCAAATAAATGCTGTTCTTTTGAACTTTCCATTCATCAAAGAATCCTGAAAAAAAAAGTTTCATTGTATTGTATTCAACATTGATAATAAGAACCATTATTAATAATTGAGCACCAATAGTAACTGATAATAACTGAGCAGCAAATCAGCATATTATAATGATTTCTGGAGGATCATGTGACACTGAAGACAGGAGTAAAAAGACTGGAGTGAAAATTCAGCTTTGCCATCACAGGAATAAATTTTAAAGAAAGAATATATTTTAAAGAAAACACATTTTCAAATATATTAAATTAGAATACAGTTACTTTAAATTGTAATAATATTTCCCAGTGTTACTCTTTTATTGCATTTTTGATCAAATAAATGTAAATGTAATGAAACAAATGATTAAATAAATCCTTGGTGGACATAAGAAACTTCTTTCAAAAATATGACAATTTATATATATATATATATGTATTATAGAAATATTTAGAAAGTTTTTAGAATAATATGCTTGCAGTTTCCACCTGTTATTTGTTTCACCTTTTAACACCTTAAAGCAAAGCATAAAGAGCATGAGGCATAAGTAAATCCAACAAACATTACCCTCTGACCCGACCTTGACCTGTCAGCAGCCATTAGCAATGGTCTACAGATGAACCCAGACCTGAGGAAATGCTCTGCGGTGTGTGTGTGAGTCACCGGCAGGAAGAAGAAAAAACCCTGTACATAACGTTTCTGGGAACTTCGACCGATAATGGCTGTTCTGAAAGAAACTGGCAAAATGGACCAAAATATACAGAAACGATGATGTTAATTGTTGGTTGGCCAGAGGTTTAATACCCCAACTTGATCAGAAACCGTTCTTTAAGTAAAGCTTTCGGAAGACCCGGGCAAAGCAGCTTTGTGCAAATAACAGGAAAACCTTGCATGTCATTGACACAAAGCATTGCCGTTATGGACAGGCTTTGAGCTCAGATGGAAAAATCACATGAAAGAAAACCGCATCTATAATTAATAAGGAAGAACTTAATTATTATGCATGTCTGAGAGAAATAAAAAAATCCATTAGAGACAAAAAGAAAAAAAAACACAGTTTGAGCTGCTTTTAAAAAGTCTTATTACAAAGACGTGGAGAGGGAGCACTTGTGCTTTTAGTCTTAATTTAGAGAAGTCTGTTAAGGGTCTGCTCCTTATGTGCAGTACTTTACCATCATTGTTCAAGCCTCCATTGCTTTATGCATACATATGAATCCTGCCTGAAAACATAATCTAATTACCATAAATGGCCTTAGATTATGAAGGTCACTTTTCCCCACTATGAGCAAAAAACATTTCACATTTACCTTGCAACAAAGACCTAAGGAATAATAATTCAAAAAGGAGTGAGCACGCTGTGGTCTTGCCAAGGCCACTCAGGACTTGTTGACTGCAATTAAGTTAGTGTTTTATTCTTCATGGGGTGAATCTCAAAATATTCTGCACTTGAGGGTCTTCGGGGGGAAAAAATTAACCTCTATTAAAGTGCTTATCCAGTATTCTGTGATGAAAGACTGGAGTTTGAAACTAACTGATGTGGGTTTTTGAAAATGCATTGATTTCAAAATAATGAAGAATGTCATGGTTACATTCAAACTCTCCATTAAACACCAGAAAAAGTGCTAATGTGCATTTGTTGCCATACAGATCCATGTCTACCTTATCTAAAGAAAAATCGCTCTAGTGGATGTTTGAATGTATATTTTTGTTTGAAATTGAAAGTTAAAGGATAGTTCACTCAAATGTGAAAATTCTGTCATCATTTACTCACCTGAATTTATTGTTTTGATGTGATGACTTTTGACAATGATTTTCTTTATTCTGTGGAACACAAAAGAAAATGTTTTGAATGAAAACCTATACTTTCATTGTATGGACAAGAAGTATTTCAGGAAAAAATATATTTGAAAAGTAACAAAATCATTGGTTAAGAACTACAATAAGAAACACAAATTTTCAGCTATTCCAAGTTTTCAGCTATTCCAAATAACAAGTCAAAGTAAAAAAAACATAACATGAATTTTTAATATCGTAATTTAATTTGACTAGTATTGAAAAAAGTGGTTCAGTTCAGTCTATTTTGATCATAAATTATTTCCCGTAAAAAAAGAGTAGGTAATATCAAACAATTTAAATAAATAGTTTGCCCCAAAGTGAAAATGGTCATTTCTTTCTTACTTTCATGTATTATTCGCTGAAAATCTTTATACCCACTCTGGCTCTCCTTGAAGTCTTCATAAGTGTAATAGTGATTCATGAACAAATCTTTTGGTTCTTAATTTTAGTTGGATTTTTTTTCAATGAATTAGCTGATACAGGTCACAAAAATGACCTTGAATGATTTGTTCATGAGTTCAGCTGTCTGATTCAATTTGAGACAGAACTCTTTGCAAGTTGATACAACTTTGGAAATCTTCTATACTCAATTTATGGTTATTCATTATCAGGTAATTATTACAAAGACGGCAGACTTCAAGTCGTAGCAGTCTGACTTTTCATTTTAATAATTGAATATATTCAACTCAATAAAGTCATGCAAACTGTTGCAGTCATTCTCCGAACACCTCATTTTTACAGTGAGGACTGATGTCCTCTCTCTCCTCCAAAGTGAAGTGATTAGTGTGAATAAATAGTGGAGAAAAGGGACTCAGGTGCATGTGGTTTGGGTGATCTCACCCCGTCACACATGAGCACACATGACAAAAGTGCCCGAGTGCTGGCAGGCCATCAGACCTCTTTGTCTTGTGTGTGTGGGAGTGTGTGTTCATGAGACTTTCCAGGCCATGCCAAGTTAAGGAGGTTGGGCCAACACCTCCTGACAAGAGCAGATCAGCATGGAGAGAATAGAGTAGATTGGTCTTACTCTGATCTTTCTGCCTTCCAAAGCATCCATGTGGCCTGTTCAGTCATGACCATTACAGTGACTGCTAATATTCAGGCTCTTTTTTATTTTTCATTGTAGTGGCGGTAAGACATTAAATCACTTAAGACATTGTTTATTTTCAAAATTTTATTTTCAACATTTTTATTAGTTTTTATTTTGGAGTCCCAAATGCCTCAATGACGTATGTTTAAAATAATAATAGTAATGTCAAAATTAATCTCTTATTTCCTTTCAGGGCTTTTTAAAATGTTTCCCTGACCTAATCACTGACTCTTATGACTTATGACTGGTAACTTTTATTACTTTATAACCATTTCTGTTTGAATCAATCAAACAGATCAATCAATGTTACCCTGGAAAAAAAAAATAAAAATTGAAGAAGCTAAAAAAATAAATCACAAAAAAAAAATAAATAAATAAATAATAATAATAATAATAATAATAATAATAATAATAATAATATATATATATATATATATATATATATATATATATATATATATATAAATGACCTAAAATAATTACAATTACATAATATTACTTTTTAATTATGTATATTTTTACTGTTGTTTTATATATTTCTGTATGCCATTTTATTGTTTTCATCCCTTAAAAAATAGTTAGTGTAATTAAGTTGAAATCTGGTTCATACACTGCAAAAAAAAAATAATTTTTTATTTTGTATTTTTGTTGTTTTCCACTACAAAAATCTAAACATCCTTAAATCAAGAGAAGTAACTTGAGAAGCAAAATGACATAAGATGTTAAGTCTTGTTTTGATATTAAGTTTATGATTAAAACAAGAAAACAATATCTGCCAATTTGACATTAAATCGCTTAAGCTTCTGAACCAGAGACATATTTAATTTTCAACGTTTTTGTCAAGTTTTTATTTTGGAGTCCCAAATACCTAAATGAAGCATGCTTAAAATAATAATAGTAATGTCAAAATTAACCTCTTATTTCCATTCAGGGCTTTTTAATAAGTTTCCCTGAATCAGTCAAAACTTAACTGACTCTGTTTTACCACAACTTATGACAGGTATGACTGGAAACATAAACTTGTTTTCTCTTTGAATTAGGTTACCTTTTCTTATCCCATTGGCAGAAATTTATTTTATTTTATTTATTTATTTATTTTTTGCTGTTTTAAGCTTAAACTCACATAATGTTGAAACATTTTTCACATTTTTCAGAGTACAAGACTTTTAGCTTCATAAATAAATGTATCTTGATTTTAAGATATCTGTACTGGAAAACAAAACAAAAATCCTGAGTAAGAATTTTATTTTTTTTTTTTGCAGTGTAACGGGTCCTTGTAAGTGTTCAGCATGTTTGGTGAGAAATGAAAAGGGTCTTGGGGTCTGCAAACAGAACGTGAGGGTCAATTCATCATGACCTTAAAAAGAGTCCACAGAGAGCGATGCAGTCGCAGTCACACTGTGCAAAATTGTCCGTAATGATCACACAACAGGAAGTAGTGGCCTGATCCACCGGCCCAGCTGTCATACAGCGTACACAAGATCTCTTTCACCCAAGCCAGTCATGTCAATTCTCCCAGCGACCCCAGGAATCCACGTAATGAAGTTATTACACGTTAACACGCTTTCACACCCACATCTGCGCACACACACAGCAATACAGATGCGCGCAAAATTACACGGCGTATCCTCGCAGGGGTGAGGCTGGAGTTGAAATGCTAAACTAGGGACGGCCGAAAAAAGCGAACCTGCGAGCCAGGAGGAGTGGTGCACTTTTGATAGGCGCTGTGTAGTTGTCAGCCTCTTTGATGTCGTCGGATTGATCTGGCAAGAGCTGGGGGCTCTTTGTTTCTCTCTGCATCCCCGCGAGCTGTCTGATCCCACAATGCAGCGCGACACCGAATCTCTGGGGTTACCATCATCTGGGCAGGCTGGGCGGCTCGCAAGAGAGAGCCTCGCTGGATTTCTCCCACGTGAGCAGGCTCTCCAGATGGCCTCAAAGAGTTGAGCGAACGGCTCAGCCAACATTTCAGCCCCAACACACACAAAAAGGAAGCAAATGCACTCTAAATATTTTATACATATTCCACATTCCCTCAATGAAGGAATGACAGACATTGCATATCATAAAGCGGAATAAAAGAGAGATTTTGATGAAAGATTAATCACATCTTTTGCCGTGATTTTCAATACTAGCACTGTTTACTTGTTCCCGATGAGTGGAGAGCACTCAGAGAGAGTAGGGAGATGAAAGAAGCACCTTGGTCGATTGTTCGAGAGCGCCTTTGGACCGCAATCTGAGAACAAGATCAAATAGTTGCACGTAGTTTGATTTAATGACTTTTGTGGCCGTTGGAAAAGCGCCCTGTGAAACGCTGGCCCGATTTGGTCGGTTTCAGGAGAAAACATGTGGGCGTGTCTTCCAGCGTTGTGACCATTGGAAAAGTTCTTTGGGAAACGCTAAATCGGTTTGGTCGCTTTTTGGGACAATCCGGGCTCTTGACCGAGAGGAGCAGTGTGGGCGTTTCTTCCGGCCAGATCGGTCGCCGAAGGTACGTCGTCAGCACCAACTCATCCGACGAAACCAATGGAAGCAGTTTCATGCGTAGTCTCGCAATTGGCCTTTTCCGCATCTGATATTTCAGCCGCACGTCAATAGTGGCACTGATGCTCAAAGTAATTGGTGCTTAATTTGTACATAAACAGCAGAGGCAGTTTCCATCACAGCCTGTGTCTTTAGAAATCATTAATCTCTAATTAGGGCCAGTTGGGACCAGCAGTTAGAAGGTTAAAGAGGTTCTGACAGCCCTAATCATTGCTCAGGAAGCTGAAAATATATGCAAAGTCTCAGCAGATGGGGCGAGATCAGCCTTTGCCAAGTGATAACTGTTATTCCTTTGCACCTCCAAAGCTGTCATCCTAATAGGCACATTTTGAATTTATTAATGCTCTAGTTACAGTGTCTGCACAGTCTCTAATGGTATGTCAGCCGGAGAGTGTAAACCAAACGATTAACTCGTATTACCTGGTAATGATAGAAATGTTTGTCATGATTACACTCCCCTCACACAAATTAGCGCAAGAACGCTCAGACCAAGAGGGAGACCCCTGAATGGCTCTTGAGCCAAATTCGCGTCTTGCATTCGCGTTTTTTTTCTCCCCTTCATCTGTTTGTTGTGACATACTGCGACATGCTTATTTATTTTTAACCCGTTCTTTTCCAACAAGAGAACAACAGCTTGGTGCTAAGTGATAGAGCGCTCCGGGCAAAAGAGACCCCGACAAATTAGTGCGCGCACATTCTCCGTCTGTTGCAACATCTGATCGTAGAGCGCATTCTCTTTTTTGGCTTCTCAAATGTAGCTAAGATTTTAATATCTAGCTGTTGGTGCCACAGATGTAAAATTAACAATTAACTGGGCAACTAGGAAGAAACAAGCCACTCTTTTTTCCATCAAACAGGTGGCCTTGAGCAATGAAAAATGCCCTAGTTGCGCTTAGCATCAGCGCTATTGTTTAGACAGCAGCGATACGTATAGAACACTTTTCACATCGCAAATCACACAGATGATGGATAAAAATGCTGGTGGAGTAAAAACGGATTTTTCCCCTCAGATCGTCTGAAAAAAAAAAAAAAACTAAAAAAATAAATAAAAACAACAACAACAACAACAAAAAACATGATTAGATGAACTAGACTAACTGGTGAGAATAATTGGCATGCTAGTAAGCAGAGTGCATGCAGTGGTAATTATACACTGCAGTTCTCCGTCCACAGAGCAGGTACATTAACTGGCTAGCGGAAAGAGCAAATTACACTGAAAGCTTTCCTCACCTCAGCCAGTGAGGCTTTGAGATAATAACTTCTCTAAAATATATTCCACTCACAAATACTGCCCTCCTTTCATTCACACTAGTGGATGCAGTCTCTAAAGATGTGTATTACTATGGCGATGGACAAACATCTAGAATATTCAGCTATAATTTGCCTTTAGATTTACATAGATGTTAAAAATCAGGAGCAATCTTGCTTTTTCAAGACATTAACTAAAGAAATAAATAATAGAGTTATAATTTTACACAACGAAGCAAGAGAACACTTAAAATGAAAAAAATAAAAAAATACACAGGTGTGTTATGTACCTTTTTAATGTTATTTATTTTAATCTAGGCTTTTTTTTTTTTTTTTTTTTTGAGGTGTCACCAATGGCAAAAATGACCTGCAATAGTTTGGCAATAGGAAATAGTTTGACCCCAAACAAGATCAAACATGAACAAATGGGAAAAATACATTTTAAGTATCTAAAAAATATAATTAGGTTACACACATATATATATATATATATATATATATTTTTTTTTTTTTTTTCCAATATTCAAATAGTTCAGTTTTTGTATTATTAGATTTTTTTTTTTATTTATTTTTTTTTAAATACACAAAGCCAAAAGACAGCTCATGTTTGTTATATGGAAAACTTGGATACTTGGATATTTTGTTTCATGAAAATAAATAAATAAATAAATAAATAAATAAATAAATAAATAAATAAATAAATCACAGAATTTTGAAGGTGACAGACTTCAGAATTTGAATGGTAGGATGTACAATTATTTGAAATTTAATTGAAATTAATATTGTAATTTCTACAAAAGCAAAGTTTGTTCAAAAATACTTGTGTTGACTTGACAAAAATTGTTTAAAATGGTACCTATAAAAATTTAGATAATATAAGATTAATCAACTTTTGTGGACCAGCTTGGAAAAAACACTACTTTCCCAGAATGCATTCCATGTGTTGAATTATATGAATTGCAATTTAGTAAATTCTTCTTCCTGTCATTCTAATTCAACTTCCTGTTAGGTTTGGTCAATTCAATTCAAATTGCATTTCAAAAAACTGAAAAGGAGCCAAGTGTTCAGTTCTAGATTGGGTGGTTTGATTATACTGACCAAATTTAGATTCTGCCATAATGCATTAAACAAAAAACATTTTTTAACCTACAGTAATCTTTAAACGTAATTGTAAAAGACACCCAATAAATAATTATTTTGGAAATTAAAAATACACCCAAAATGCTTTTGGTCACAGTTTTGTAACAGCACACGTGAAGGGTCTTCCTCCTGTTAGCGAACTCTGAATCTCTCGACCCCTCGTGGGAGGGAGGGCAGCATGAGAAAAGATCTGTAGCTCAGATGAAAGAAGAAGTCTTCTAAGGAGCTCATGTTACATGCCATCACAATAACAAGAAGCTACTGTTTCCCTCCTTCACTTCTTGCGCATTGTCTTGCATTTTGACACCTCTATTGACGATCGAGACAGGATGTGTCCCGGCACAATAGGGACCATGCTGAAACTTGATTATCTTTATTTGAAATCTTGTTTCATGTTACTGTACGGTCCTCATACAGCTCCTCCGCGCAGGCTTGCCCTCGACCCTGACACTCCGGTGACTTTCTCACTCTCTCATCTTTTCCACAATGATTAAGAGAACAATGTCTCACATTATCAGCAGCTCAGAGACTCTGTCACTGAAGGCTTTCAACCGTTTTAATACTTCTGGCGGTGCATGAAGAAACCAAAGTAGACGGCCTTGTCTTCCACTCAACTTGAATGGCCTTTGTTTGGTGGGCCCGGTTTTTTGTGCATGTCCGTCAACCTGTGGCCTCGCCCTGAAGAAACCTTCAGTCAGCATGTCCTAAGCTCTGAAAGATGGGATTCACATGGAGTAAAATATTTATACAAGAGGGGCAGCACCATCACTTTGACCCTGTGACCCCTTTTCATTACAGTATAGGATGGACCAACGGTAACCAACACAATTTACCTTCCTCAGTTTTAATGACACCTTTCACCAGAAAGCACATATATATTATTTACATTTATCTTTAAAAATATCTTAATCGAGAAAAATCTTTCTGATCAGAAAATATATATTATTTTCTAGTTTTGTTATAGATAGATAGACAGACAGACAGACAGACAGACAGACAGATAGATAGATAGATAGATAGATAGATAGATAGATAGATAGATAGATAGATAGATAGATAGATAGATAGATAGATTAATAATTCTAATATTTTAAGTTTATGCTTAAATATTTGAAATTATTTTGTACTTGCTTTGTGTGTATGACTAATTTCAATCATTTAATTATAAACTATTTTTCTATTTCTTAATCTATTTTATTGTTTAAAAGGTTTTTAAGATCACAAGACTAAATTCAGACTATATACTAATAGTATATATATATATATATATATATATATATATATACACATACATACAGTCAAACCAAAAATTATTCGGACACCAGATATAATTTTTGATATATTTTTTACTAGTGGGTGCAGGACAGTATAGTTCATTTATGTAAGTGAGGATAGCAAAATAAAGTAAACTGTGACATATTATACCCAAAAACTCTTAATAGTGGACTACCAGTAAAACTGATAAAAATTTATAATTTTTGTCAATGTCTTTAACACTTTGACCTGACCATGTTTTGTTACATACCTTTCTATCAAAGTTATCTGACGTTATCAAGATGAATTTGAACTGACAGTTTAACTATTGAGTTCTTGTCATATTTTATTACAATTTTCTAAACTATATCAAATAAACTGTGATAATGTGAGAAATTTTGAAGGTGTTTGAATAAATTTTGGTTTGACTGGAATTCATTTGTGATTATCAAAATGAATTTGTTCTGACACAGTTTAATTCTGAGTTCTTGTCATATTTTATTACCATTTTCTAAACTATAGCGAATAAACTGTGATAATGTTGAAGGTGTCTGAATAAATTTTGGTTTGACTGTATATATATATATATATATATTGCAGAACACATTTTTCCCCAATAAGCATGTTCTTTTTTTTTTTTTTTGTCCTCAATGTTTTTAACCCTCAAAGAATGTTTTTTTTTTTTTGTTTTGTCTTTATTTTTTGTATTATATAGACATTAACATAGACTTAACATTCTCTTGTACATATTTCACTCCTTTCATCTCGATGGCTTAAGAAATCCTGACACAATATTGCTCAAAATCCACATAATGCAAAACCATAAAAGATTTATTTTAATGCATCCATACAAATATTTACAAGGGTATGCTTAAGGCATTTTCAAAAGCATCTCTGTTTTGTTTTGATATGTATCGTGCTTGAGTGTTGTCTTATTTTAAGAATAAAAGATTCCCAGGACAGTCTCAAAGGAGCAGGATGAAACGGCACATTTCAATTAAATAGCATAACTTTTAATTAACTTCTTTATTCCTGCTTACCTTCTCACATTTTCTCCTGTTTTTGTTTTAAGGTAAGATTGCTTATTACAAATATGTAGAAAGTACTTCACATTGATATTAAACTGGTGAGTGAGTGTGTGTGTGTGTGTGAATTTGATAAGCCTCTCCAACAAGTTTTACATGACCTTTAATTCTCAAGATCAACTTCCTTCAAACACAGTTTTGGTAAAATATCACTTGTTCAGTTGAAATAGAAGGTCCAATGTTTTGTTGATTCCTCATCATTTTTACTATAGGAATCACCCAAACTTTTTTCCAACTCTAATTTGCAGTATTGTTCCAGATTCCCCCAAGGCAAAGGTAAATGAAGGTTAGCTGTGGCCGATGGCTGAGCAGACAGAGAGAGAGAGAGAGAGACCTGTTCACTGTGCCTTTGCAATTGTTCTAGCCCTCATCCCAGCATGCAATAGCACAGTATGAGTCTGCTACAGCAGGTTTTAAGTTCCACTTTTTGTGTAATTTATCCATCAAACTGTCCACCCCATGTCCCTGTACTCCTGATTTCCAGTTGCAAATCCACTGAAGGAGAGACGAAACTGTTCAGGGAAACACCTGCCGCCTCTTTTTCTTATGTGTTAGATCTTCCTTTTCTTTCTTTTTTTAGTCCTGACCACCTCCACATTATTAAAAAAAAAATAAAAAATAAAAATCAATTAAGGAAGCAAAGTCATGGAAAGTCATGAAAACAAGTCATTTACAGTGGAAGTAAATGAGGTCCAATTTTGAAGGATTTAGCAGAAATGTGAAGCATATAATTTTATAAAAGCACTTACATTAATTCTTCTGTTAAAATGTCTGTATTATTTGAGCTATGAAGTCATTCTTTGTTTGGATGTTTTAGGCATTGTCATAGCAACCAGGAAATATTAATATAACTTTACACAGAAAAGGTTAATAGGCACTTTTTCACACTAAAATCATGTTTATGTCTTGTAGCAACAATATTGAAACAGGTGACTATTTTAACATTTACAGATAAGGCCCCGTTTACTTCTAGTGTAAGTGCTTTAACCCTGTGCTTTTTTTGAGTTTAAATTGTACTGGGTTTGTACAAATACAAATGCAAATGCAAATTCTCAGTCAGTAATCAAATGAAATTGCGTGTTGAAAACATAAATAATGACAAATAAAAAGGCCATTTATAATGTGACAGATATCATATCTAAAATACAACTTAGAAAAAAGGCAGTGAAAAACTGCAAAAAGTGAATCAAGGACGGAAAAAGAGCTGTAGCTTGTACTCTATTCTAAAACATGAATTAAATTCATTACATCTTTAATTAACAGGGTATTAAATACAAATATGTGAATGGTCTTTGATCCACCATCCTCTAAACATTCAAAATTGAGTTAGGACTTACGACTTGTGGGTTTTGCTGTTATTATCTAATCTAGAAAGTCTTTACAATAAATTAAAATCCATTAGTTATTACAGTGAGGAAAATAAAGCTAGTAAATAACGTGACATTTCAATGTCTTTAACCCTCAAAGTAGGTAAGAATGTAAATAGCGCATTTGATTAGAAGACATGCTAATTCATTTAATGTATATTCATAAGGGGGTTTATATTAAGCACATTACATACAGTACAAGTGCCTCACGTTTCTTTATGACTGAAAGTATTCTTCCACTTAGAGGATGTGAAAGGTCCTCAGATAGATGTGGAGACAGCAGACGTAGTCCATAGCTAATTAATTCATCATTAGCCTTTCTTTGGTAAACACAAAGCCACAATTGCAGTGCTCCTTTAACCTTGAAGTTCAGGAGCGGCCAACTGTGATAATCTTTCCCACTGTCGTTATTATTATCAAAGGGCTCAAAGAGTGGCAAGCGTTTGTGTGTGCGCACACACACACACACACACACATGCAGAGCGGGAGAGTGCGAGTAAGAGGAAATGGAAAAAAGTGAGAGAGACATTTCAGGCTGTCCTTAGCGCGGCCCTTTTGTCACAGCAGAATCAGATCTGCATTACCCGTGCTCATCAGATAGTGAGCGTTTAGAAACAGGAGGGGGATATTGACTTTTCTTTTTTTCTTTTCTTTTTTTTTTTTTTCTTTTTTTTTTTAAATCACTGGCGAGGCATTTAGTGCCTGCAGGAATGTCAAATCTCCAACCTGCATTTTGATGTCTGTGCCCCAGGTTAGGTCTGCTCTGGCATGCTTGGAGCTCCGTTGTTTGTGCTTTAGCATCCATTAAGCGTCCTTGACTCAATGTTACCCAGGGCCTTTATGGTCAGCTCAGGGCGTCATGGCTACAGCAGGTCTGAGAGCAAGGTGCACGGATCGGGCGGAAAGGAAGAGCTTCTTTTAACGGCGCTGGGCTGAAGTAATTACTTTTGACTTTTCAGATCTTGCCACAATAAAGATCACTATTAAAGTGAGTATCAAGGGTAAGTGGCGTCAAAAGAATGTGCAGCTCGGCTGAAAGGAGGCTGGTATAATGTGTGCCTTTAATTAATTTTACAGTCACTTCCCAGTGCTAGTGCTGTTAAAATATGCAGGATATTTACTTCGGTGGAATATGTGGATTTGTGCTTCTTTGAAACAGAATTACTGTTGATATTCAAAAAGATTTCATTTAATCTCTCTCAACAGTTCGTCTTCTCTATATTCGATTTTATTAAGCTAGGGTAACTAGAATATATTATTCCATCTGTGCATATATGATGATCAGACGAACACCTGATGAAAAAAGTAAGTTTTCTGACAGTTTAAAACAACTTTGTAACATTTATCGCTAGAAAGACCTATTGATCTAATTTGCCAAATGTAATTTACACAACTGTGAACAACATTAAAGAGTAATTTTTCTGTGAAAATAAAAAAAATTAGCAGAACGGGGCTTCCGAGCTTAAAAAAATTACCAAAAAGGGAGGTGAAAAACACCATAAAAGCATGAAAAAAGGGTTCATTTGACTTGTACACTATAATTCAAATAAAATAAAATATATAGGTAAAATTCAACTTTATTTTGATTTATATATATATATTTTTTTTCACTCAAAAATCATTACGAAATCATCATATGAGTAGCATTTACATGATATTAATACTTTTTTTTTTTTTTTTTTAAATGTAATGGTAATCATCAATACCAGTATATTGTGTCTGCTAAAGCCATGTGATATCTATGTGTAAAGAACAGAAATTTAAACCATAATTTACTGAAAATCCTGCTTGACATTTGTGGTTCCTATTCACTTTCATTGTATGGAAAAGAGGAGCATGAACATTGTGTTAAATTTCTCCTTTTGTGATCCACTGAAGAAACAAAAAAAGAAAAGGTTTTGAAAGACACGAGGATGAGTAAATGATAACAGAATTTTTATTTTTGTGTGAACTTTGCCCATTAAAGTGTCCTCAGTTTAAGCATAGCAGATACAAACACACCACCACCAGTTATTAATGCTATATGGTCGAGGCAGCGAGACGAAAGTGTGTCATTCCATTATTTTTTTTCCTCTACCATTTTCCTCAGACATTTACAAATGCACCATCCCGTACTTGTTTTTGGCAGACACACCCCTATCGGTTTCTGTCTCTATTATCTCTACAACTGTGTATGCATTAGCCCACCGGCCCCATATTCAAAACCTTCATTATGCCCGACCGCTATCTGATGTTACAAAAACGGTAATGGCACACAATTCTAAAGATGGCAGAGAAGCGGTCGCACCGAAAAAAAATAAAAAGAAATATCCCCGCTAAGATGATGAGAGAGCGAAATCAAGCCACTGGAGTGTCCTTCTTCCTTTTACCTCAATCATCCAACCGGCATCCCCGCGCCCTCTCGGCCCTTACTGCCAACACCCTACCGTCGTCCCCCTTCCATACCTATTTCATGTTGTTTAATGCCACCCTCCTCTTTTGAAGTTTTAAAGCAAGGTTCAAAAGAGCCAGGTGCTGAATCATAATATTAAAGCAGAGGAGGGGGGGGTGGAGGCTTCATAAAAGCAGGAAGATCTGAGAGGGCCAAGGCAACAAACATGGCTTTCAACTGCCTTTCTGTCGGCCCCTTCTGCAGATGTCACCAGTTGTTATCCCCAGCAGAGACTTCAAGCGTGGAGCAGCGCCCCTGGCTCCATCCGCGCACACGTTTCAAGTGTCAATCACGCGGGGGAGGGCTTCCTGGTCACTGTCCTGTGAAAAGTGCCAACATTTTGCCATTGATTTAACTCACTCAATACACAAAGATGGAGCCAGCTTTGTGCGCGAGGGGTGGGGGGAAAGACCCTTTGGCAAGGTTATTTTACTGAACGGTGCTTTTGCACTCGCCGCTCCTTGGTTTGACTGCCACATAACAGCCGTCTATGCCTGATCTGAGCGACGGGCAAAAATTAAAGGGGAAGGAAAACTGTTTGGAGGCAAAAGAACATGCAAACTGAAAGGGAAATCATGTATTGAGACAGATAGCAACATTGTCTGAGACAACAAAACTTCCTTTTAACCTCGTTTAGCCTCCAAATACCTCCTGGGAGGCTGCATTGTGGAGGTTTCTTTAAACACGTTTAGCACTTCAGTGCCTCGGAAAAATGAAACGAATACTTCTTACGCTCGGTCATCGCTGAGAGAGGTTTTGCTTGTTGATTGTTTGATGTTACTGCTAGGAGAGACATCAAACAGGAAAGCGTCAATAGTCTGACTAACGTCGAGGCAAATGCCTCAGAATAGATGCTTTTTTCAGGGCTGTTTTGGGCTGCGCTCGTGGAGCTGCTAGAACAGAAA
This sequence comes from Spinibarbus caldwelli, assembly GCA_039654775.1. Classification (NCBI taxonomy): domain Eukaryota; kingdom Metazoa; phylum Chordata; class Actinopteri; order Cypriniformes; family Cyprinidae; genus Spinibarbus; species Spinibarbus caldwelli. The sequence continues at coordinate 18,170,914 of CM077251.1, forward strand.
GAGAAAAAAGGCAGTGAGACAAAATCTGACAGTATAAAAACCTTTTACACATCAGTTAACTGGCTTGCTTTTTTTAAAAAACATAATCAGTAAACACCTGTCAACGCCATTCATGTTCCCACTGATTTATCCAGTAACTTTGACCCCTAGGACCTTTAAGATACAAGTAACAATCAGACATTTTTCTCTTTCTCGTTCGCGATCGGTGCGGCCATCTGGTTGGAACGTGTTTTCCTCCCACAAAAGAGGAAGAAAATAAGAGCATAGACACATTTGACCTTGGCACGTCCTTTCACCTCCTTGTATCTCCCACTCCCCCCTCGGGGGTCCCGCCAGTGAGGACACTGTCAGTCAGAATGGGACATCCTGGATACATAATCGTGGAGCCGTTATGGATTTCCCCAGTTGCATTTTCTTTCAACAGCCTGACTTTGGGAAGAATTACTTCAAGACTCCATTCAGTCTACTGCAGACAAACAAGTTAGCAAGTCTTGCTGTACTTTTAACCCTTTAGCTGCTGAAAGTTGTTCTGAACCCTTTGTAAAGAAGTAAATTAACATCATAATTAAATAATGCCATTTAAATTCAATACAGAGAAAATTAAACTGATATATCTTGGAAAAGTCACTTATAATTAAAGGATAATGTTTATCTATCTATCTATCTATCTATCTATCTATCTATCTATCTATCTATCTATCTATCTATCTATCTATCTATCTATCTATCTGTCTGTCTGTCTGTCTGTCTGTCTGTCTAAAATAGTATAAAATGTATTTATACAGCATACATTTAGGGAATATACTATATCCACTGCAAAAAATAAACATTTCTAATCAATATCTTTCTATGAAATATATAATATACTAAATAATGACTTTAAATATCTTAAAGACATTATTGTGTACATATTTACACACACATGCAATTCAAAGCATTTATCTGATAAAAAATACAGTAAAAAAAGTAAATTGTGAAATATTTTAAGATAACTGTTGTATGTCTATCTATCTATCTATCTATCTATCTATCTATCTATCTATCTATCTATCTATCTATATATATATATATATATATATATATATATATATATAGTAAATCTAATAAATCTAAGATTCTTTGATGAATAGAAAGTTCAAAAGAACTGCATATTTGAAATAGAAATCCTTTAGAAGATTTAGAAGAAAGAAGAAAGTCTTTACTGTCACTTTTGCACAATTTAATGTGTCCTTGCTGTATAAAAGTATTCATTTCTTACTTAAAAATGTAACAGCCCTAAGAAGAAGATGAAAAGGCTGTATTTATATAAATCTGTGATATAAATCACACACCCACAGGGGAGAGGAGGGGGTAGTACAGTGTTTGACAAAACAGAGCAAACGGAAAGAGAAAGCGACAAAGGCTGTGCTGAAAGAGACACGATACACAATCTTCCAGCCTAGGATAAAGTCATTATGCACATTAACAATAATTTGGGACAAATATAATGTGATTTTATGGTAATCTATGTGAGTGGCGCTCTAGGATTTGCAACAGCGTCCTGAGTCGCTGCGGCGCAGACAGTCTTTAACTTTTTAAAGTTGTGTTCGTTACTACAGCAACAGTAGAGTTTTCTTTCAGAATCATCCTGGGTCCAATTCAATTAATATAAAAATAAAGTGATGCGTGATTAAGACGCCAGCGCTCTGATGCTGCTTGGTTCACAAAATCAAAGTTGTGTAATTATTGTCTGTTAAACATACTAACAAAAAAAATCCTCTTCTTATGAATTATGAATATGGTGGCTACCATAAGCTATAAATAAAGACTTTAGGTGACATGAAACTGTGGTCAAAGGTCTATCATAAATGTGAAAATAATTGGGTGGTTGTGCGGTGGGGGGGTCTGCTTTTATGTCCACACCAATGTCAAAAGCAAACCTACGCCCTTGACACACACTCCAAGGTGGCAATTAAAGAGCAACAGATTCCAGCTATATACGTCAAAGACATAAATATCTCCTCCACACCTTTTGAAAACCTTTTTTGCAAAGATCATCTGGCCTAATTCGGGAGAGTTAATGTGAATTCCACAGGAAATTAGTTGTTTTCAAACGGGGTCAAATTAAACTTTGGCAGAGCGACATGCGCTGACAGACACAGGAATATACGTCATTAACCATATTTGGCGATGCCCTTTCAACTTTACAGGTCACGATGGAAGCGTGTTTGTAATGACACTGGACGCCTGCGATGAAACACGGTACAATTCTTCATTTGAGAGGTCGACTCTCCAACACAGACCGAGCACATGAAGGGGTTCCTGTAGATCTCACGTACCCTCACGAGCGTGCACTTTCCTGAACCCTGTTTGAACTGTGCCAAGCTGCCCAAACACAGAGAAACAGAGCAATCCCCTGGGCCCGGATTTTACAGGAGGGCAGTTACTATGTCACGTACCTCAAACAGAGATGATTGGCTCGAGGAGTGATGCAAAGGATCTTGGGGGCTGCTTCGGGCTCCGCCGTTCTGTAAAATAGCAGGAAGCATATATCTGTCAGTCTCCATTTAAAAGTTCACCTGTAAGGAAATGTTCTGGCCATGCTGACACAATCACGGTGCCTAGCAACACATCCTCCTGATCCCTGCCTTTTGTGATATGACTTCTGAACCACAAAGTTTCCTGCTTTGTGCACAGATCGTCTCAACCAAGCCTCTCGCCTTTGTTCGGCACACAGAAGAGGAAAAAAGACGACAGAGCAAGGCATAAGCGAGAGGCAGAACGAGGAAGAGATGCCGGTGTCCGTCATTGTCCGGCACAGTGTCCTCTTTTTTCACAGTCACATGAGGATGTCTTCAGAAAATCACATGGCTCTTTTTGTTTGACGGCCAAGAATACTGAAGGTTGTGATATAACGATTCTATTCTTCTGCCAACAGCACATATTGAGTGGCTCCTCTAAACATTGGGAGGACACTGCTAATGCCCTCTCTTTGTTTGCCGAGAGGTAGATTTCAATTACAGGGGTGGGGAACTAGAACTAGTTGTACAATCGCTTTTTTTTTTTTTTCAATCCTCTCACATAATTTCATGATCAGAAGGCTGCTATTGTCTGACACCGACGCATACAGCATTGGGTCAATACCACGGGCATGTTGAGCTGTGTAAGAGTGACAAAATTGTTAGGTGACTTGGGGGCCTTGCAGTGTCCACCTGGCTCAGTTTGCTGCCAAAGTTTCTATCACACCTCTGAGATCGCTAAGCCCACCTCCTCACCTCACTCCCCTGGCACACGCCTTGTTTTCAGTGTTGTTTTATTCCCTGTAGAAAAGGTCAGCCAATGAAATGACCTCTATGGTCCTCCAATTCCTAAACCACACCAGAGTAATTTGCATAAAAGACAGGAGACCTCTGAAAAAGTTTTTTAAAAAAGAGAAAGTGTGAAAACAACAACATTGCTAGGGTTTCCCAAATGGGGGTTCGTCTACAAGAAGTCAAGAAAGTGGTAAACTGCTAATGATGCATTACATCAACTAAATACAAAAATGTATGTAACATGTAAAAATAAATTTAAATATATAGTAATTAATTAAATATATAGCGGTTAACTGAAATTTAATTAAAAAAAAAAAAAGTGAAAATAAATCATTATAAATGAAAAAGTACATTTTTAAAGTCAAAGGATTTTACTTCACAAAAAAGTTTGGAAACCCCTTGCTCTGACATGGCTGTTCTGACAAATTTATTCCCGTTTGCATCGTTGCAAATAAAGTGTAAAAACAACAACATTGCTAGGATTTCCCAAATGGGGGTTCATCTACAAGAAGTTAAAATTGTGGTAGAAGTGGTTGTGATGCATTAAATTAACTAAATACAAATATGTATGTAAAATATAAAAATAAAATTAAATATATATTAATTAAAATTGACTATAAACAGTAAAAAGAGGTTAGCTGACGTTTAATTAAAAAAAAAAGTGAACATAAGATGATTTAAAGCTCATTATAAGTGAAAAGAGTACATTTTTAAGGTCAAAGGGTTCTATTTCACAAAAAAAGTTGAAAAGAGAAAAATGCAAGAGTTTCCCAAACAAGGTTCATCTGAAGTTGAGATTGTGGTAGAAGTGTTAATGATTTTTTTTTTAAGTTAACTAAATAAAAATATCTAAAATATTTAAAATGTAAAAATAAAGATATATATATAAAGAGTAAAAAGAGGGGTAACACTTTATTTTACAGTGTCCCTACCACACATTACATTATGTATATACTGTAGTAATAACAGTAAATTATGCCTAATTACATGCAACTAACCCTAAACCAAACTAAACCCTATTCCTAAACCTAACCCTACAATTTCAGAAAAAAGGTACGAAAGCTTTCACTGGCACAGTATCTTTTCAAAATGCACTAATTTAGGTGCTAATTTGTACACTCTAGGTTCAAACCTGTAACTTTAAGGTACTAAAATGCAAGGGTAAGTAAGGTACAAAGGTAACTTTTGAAAGGGTACTATCCCAGTGTCAGCTTTTGCACCTTTTTCTCTGAGAATGTATAGTACAAATGTTGTTAATTAATATTACTAAATGAATAAAAATAATGAACAAGGACACCTTAAAATAAAGTGTAACCAAAAGAGTTTAACTGAAATGTATTAAAACATAAAAGAACATGCAAAGATTATTTAAAATTCATTAGGTCATAGGGGTTTACTTGACTTCAGGAAAAAAGAAAAGAAAAGTAGTAGTAGTACTTTGGAAACTCCTTGCTTTAAGGTACTAACAATTGTTTTGTACAAGTGACTTTTGACATGACTGTAAAACGTATTCCCATTTGTACCCTTGCAAATAATAAGTGTATTTTTAAAGTGTTTGAACTGAGGAAACACCCCTAAACGGGCTATAAATATCACTAAACAGTGCTGTATGAATCAGAGGCATACGACTCTTTTCGTCTTCTCAACTGACTGTGTATTGTGCATAATGGCAAACGCTCCTTGTGTGTGTGGGTGTGTGAGCATCTGCATCTGCCTTTACACAATAAGAGTTATTAGGTTGCAAGCCTAGTTCAAACAAAGACTCTTCTGAAGTACCTAAAAACATCTGAGTATACACATTCAAAGGCCACCGCAATGGATCAAGCAGGTCTTTTCTTAAGAACCGCACATAGTAATATGAGCTCTGTCCCAAAAAATGTCTCAGTCCACTCCCTATAGTTCACTATGTGGTGAATCAATTTATTGTGAACATATATTGGGACACTAGCAAGGACTTTATTAGATTAAACAATGGATGATGTTCTGCGAAACGTTTGTATGGCCACTTATTAAACGTTACTAACAAAATTGCTACATACCATGACTACTTCTAGTATAATTTCTTTTGTTTACCATGCATCTTCATTGTAGCTGCTAAAAAAATGCAGTAGTATCATGAAATACACGTATCTGTCGACTTGAGCTGGTTTGTCATGCATCGTGGGAAATTTTAAGAGAGCAAATATTTTGTCTGGTGTTGACAGTTAGACCAAGAAGTAACTGACACCCTAGGCAGTTCACTACTAAACCAGGGAGCTTCTGTCTAAGCCAGCATGCTAACCATTATGAATCCAACCTGATCAAATGATGAAAACGTACCTGTGGGAACTTTTTCGCAAGACACGAAATACATACCATCATGTACGTTTTTCGTGACATATTTGATGTGAAATGTCCACTGTGTGGCGCTAAAAGAGTGTTTGTTTTTTTTCTCTCCCTGAAACAGATGAACGTACATATGGTACATTTTATGTGACGTTAGTTTTGTATTATGTCACCGCAGTTCTGACTTGAAATGTCCATTGAGTGGCGCTATAACTGTAATGCTCCGTGACGTTTTAAAATAACGTATCATCTGCACTACACCTAAACCTACCCAATAGTGTGAACAAAAGTGGATGTGACGTAAAAACGCAATTGCAAGCATTCCGTTTTAGCTTGTTTTTCAATCTCTCATCTTTTAGCTCTTTCATCGTCAGTCACATTTTTGACAGGATTCATACCCAACAATTCCACATCCTAAGTCTAATTCTTTGGCGGCTGAGCTACCAAGCAAGCTTGTTAAGTCCGAAAGCGAAACATATAGAGCTGTTATCATAACTGTATACGAAAACGATTACAAGTGCTCGATGTTTTACTGCCTCTAGTGTTCATTTCTGTTGTAAACTGCAGTGATATGTACTGATATGTACTTATTGGTACGTATTTTGCGTCTTGCGAAAAAGTTCCCACAGGTACGTTTTCATCATGAGATCAGGTAGTATGAATCTCATAACTCATGCTGCAACTAAAGTCGCCTCAATTTCAATAGAGTTTGCTGTTAGCATGTTGCTAAGCTAACACTGTAACACACTAAACACAAAAAAAAAAAAACTTTACACTCTCATAAAAAAGGTACAAAAGCTGTTACTGGGGAACTACCCTTTCAAAAGCTTCACCTCTGTACTAAAAGGGTGCATATTAGTAGCTTCGGAAATAGTACAACCCCAGTTAGAGCTTTTGTACCTTTTTTTGCACTTGTTTTTTTATTATAACATTTTATTTTTCTAAAGCTTGTAAGTATTAAATGAAATATAAGCATTTTAATAATCAACATTCTCTTGTCTCAATGTGCTGCAATGCACTCTGGGATTACTTTCACCATTAATGATACATGGGATGCTGCCAAAAATGACTAAAATGAGGTGGCATAACAAAGCTTCCTACCTTTGAGATTTGCTTTCACATTCAGAGAATTGGAGCTCAAATAGGTCTTACTAGATTTTGAAACATAACATAGTACAATAACCTGGACGTCTTGATGGAAAAAATGGCCAAGTGTCCCTTTTAGTGCAGCATGTATAATGGATAGGACTCCCCTTAGGATCACAGATTTGCTAAACAGCTGATGGTCATGGGCTAAAGGCATGGTGCTGGCTGCATCTGCGTGTGTGAGCTTTTTTTCTCCTTCCAGTCTCAGCTGTCATGTCTATTCACCCCCTAAACCATGACAAGCATGTGAGAGGATCTTTACAGCTATTCTTTCAATAATAAGCACTTGTTTTTCCCCCTCATATACAGCCATACAAGGAGTTTAGTTAGCATTTAAAAAAATATATATGATAAAATTTATACATTGCTTTTTTTATCAATAAAAATAATTAGTTTTTTGAATGATTAAATGTGCACAAAGAGTCACGGCCAAGAAAGCAGGTATTTTTATCTGACTCTAACACCATCAAGTCATAAATCTCCACCTGGAAAAAAAGAAATCAATAAAACCTAATTGCATGCCAACTATTTTTCCACCTCTCTTACCTCCTTCCTAAAATTTCCTGTTTGGAATCACATGAAAGTTGGAAAAAGAATCTCCTTTTTTCCATTCAGGTCTGGGGGAGTCAAGGGCAGGTGGTGCAGTGGCACACAGCTGCATCCAAGAGTTGTTTTCCACCTCTGCTTTACTAGAAAAACAGCCCTAGTCCATCTCCGTCTCAGCTCGGAGATCTGACCCGGATTGATGCATCGCTTACGTAGCGGCAGAGATTGTTCGGACAAACACAGGACGTGAGATCTGCCGTGGTAACTTTAGTTTGATTATAGGCTTGATGACATTTTAAGGGCCGGTTTTGTTTTTGCTGAGCTGTTTTTTGTTATCGCTATTAATACGATATGAAAGAAGCAGCGTCAAGTGAAACAAAATTAAAAAAAGGACAGTTATGCTCTCTTGACCCATCATCCTACATTGACCCTCCATTATCTGCTTTTATCTCTGCTTAAGTCCAGCTCATCTCGGGGTATTGTCATTCTCAAGTGTTTAAGATACTCTTCCCAACCCAAATGTACAAAGCAGATGTGAGCGCCATAAGCTCCAGACTCTCTCCCTTCCATCTCTACGGCTGATGTCTTCTGGATGAGTTAGGTATTAAATATGAGAATGTTAACAGCTGGTTGTTCATCCTTACTTGAGTGCATTAACCTCTTTAGCTGCTTTTTGATTCTGGGAGAAGGGACCCTGGAAGCGCCCGGGCTTTGGCAGGGAGACAGGACGCTAAAGTCCAGAGGCAAGAGAACAACAGCGCCGGAGAAGGTAAACACAGGCGAACCCAGAGGAGGTGATCGACTTGGGCAGCGGTCACCTGCTTGCTCGCTTGCACAAGAAAAAGCAAAGGTCGGGTTCATCCAGGCTGAAAAACACTGCACTTTCTTCTGCTTATTTGGCTAGCAGGGTGGCAAAGCCACTTTTGGAAGGGTTCCAGGGACAAACATGGATAAGACACACACATACACACACGCGTGCGGAGGATGGGTGATATCATGCCTGCTGTGGCCGGCCGAATCAGGGCTCCGCTGGAGCACTGATGGGTAATGAGGAAGAAAGAGCACATCTGCACAGGGATGCCGTGCCCTTGGAGCTTTTAGTGTATTACCACACCATAAAGACACTGCGCATGTACAACTCTTGCATGAGAATCACAGTGCCGGAGGATGACAGATGATCATTATGGACTGTACATTTGTGATATGCTTCATTTATTATGGCATATCTGGTTTGGATTTTCTGTCGGCCATAAAAAACACTTGAATCAATGTATTTGCGTTGGATTTTCTGACACAGATTAAGGGAATAGATCAGTAAAACATAACATTTGGATATTATTTACTCACCGTCATGTTGTTCCAAACCTGTACATTTCTACAAAACTAGAAGGCCCCAAAACACCATAAATGTGGTCCACATGATATGTACGCTATATATAAGTCTTCTAAAGAGACGTTATTGCTTTATGTGGCTAAAATTATTTAGTTTACCTAAACACAGAAATTCTATCATCATTTTCTCACCTTTATGTGATTCCAAATCTATACGACTTTCAGTTATCTTTGAAACACAAATCAAGATATTTTAATGAAATCTCAGAGATTTCTGTCCCTCTATTTATAAAGTGCACACTACATTTATTCACTTATGAACACGCAAATACACAGAGCACATCAAATATAGTAAAGAAGCTCAACCGTACTTGCTTGATGCATGAAACTATATATAAAAAAAAAACTAATTGGACTTTCAGTGATGGGACAGAAATCTCTTAGATTTCATTTAAAATATCTTTGTGTTTCAAAGATGAATGAAACTCAGTTTCATTTTTGGGTGAACTGTCCAGACTCAAAAATAATGTGTCAGCTTTAATGACACGAAAATGATATTAACCAAATATGACACACCATATTTGAACTGACTTAAGTATTGGCATAAGGGCAAATTGCTATTGAATTCTCATATTTTCTTCACAAAAATTACCTTATGGCTTCAGAAGACTTAGAATATACTGCGCAAGTCTTATGGACCACTTTTATTAAACCTTTTGTGTTTTTTTTTTTTTTTTGTCCTTTTTGGAGCTTGACAGACATAGTCACTATTAACTGTTGCATATGGGTGGACCACATGACAACACAAGAAGACAGTGAGTAAATAATGAGCAAATTTTCAGTTTTTCAATTTTCAGTTCCTCTACGCCATGCCCTGGACTAAGTCACACCCTCACTGTTGTCTCTTTATTTGTTTAAGACAAAGCTAAACTGTGCCCTGGAAATAGGATTTATATGATAGATCTCATCAACATCACAATAACTCATGCTCTAGGCTGAATAAATAAAGACAAATAAGCAAACTGTAGTTGTTCACACAGACGTCAAGCTCCTAATGCCACTGAGGAAAAAAAGGATCTTTTGAATCAGCACAGAACAACTCAGCAAAAACACCTGCCAGTCTCAATGTCCTCAGCTTCAAGACCGGGGTTAAAAAGCATGGTCTCTTTGAACTTGTTCCTCCTGAGTAAATATTGTCTTATCAACGTGTCCCTAATGGACTATCCCCTGTCTTCCAGTGAGGTAGTTGTAAAGAAAACAGGGCTTGAACAGAAAGGTCCTTTGTATTAATTTTTCTTTATCTATTGTCTCTATATTGCACGCATTATCATTTGTGGTTAAGGTCTCCCTATTGAATACAATTTGGCAGGTGGTCATGTTTGCCAACATAAGAAAAGTGAGCTTCTGTCTTAAGTATGTCAACAACCTGAGAATTTTATGAGAACAGACAGGGGAGGGGAACAGAGAGAAAGAGAGAGAGAAAGTTATATAGGCCAGTAACATGCAGGTCTTTTTTTTATTTGGATTTTTATTATGTCCATGAAGAATAATGTTTTACATTTCTAGATTTACAAATAATTTAGATGTATTTATTTATTTATTGGTTGACTGAAAAAAAGGTCTAGGTGGTGTCACTGTCTGGAGAAAATAAGAAAATAAATAAAAAGTTTTAAAGTTTTAAAAAAGTTTTTTGTTAAAAATAAAGCTGTTTTGTGTTAAAATAGAATTATAATTTAAATATGAACTGTATATTTTATATTTATATTTCACATTCAGTGCTGTAACAAACATGCAGAAAGCCATTTTGTTGTCATGTGACCAAAAAAAAAAAAAAAAAAAACGGAAATGAGCTTACAGAGAAGATCCCTGTAATATTTCATGACTGTGTGTCAAAGACAATAAGTTAAAAAAAAATTACTTCATCAACTGGAGTACCCCTGATAAAACTTAAATTCATTTAAGTTATTTTAATTGAAGTTTTAATTATTAGTATTATTTATATTATTAGATAATGATAATGTTTATTCAAAGTGTATTTATCATTTATACCATGACGGTTACACCACTTGACATGTTTAGAATCATTATATATATATATATATATATATATATATATATATATATACACAGTATATATAAGTGCTCAGATTACATTCATAATAACTTGGCACCTGCATTCTGAACTAGATTTTTAAATGATTCCTCCTTTCATCATCTCGGACATCTTTATTTGTCATTGACCCTTACATGTAGAGGGACATCGCGGTATTCTCTTTAAAACATCACTTTTCCCTGTCACTGTACAGCCAATGAACACAGGCTCACAGGGTCGAATCACACCAGGGCCGTTTCACACGGCAACCCAGAGAGAAATTAATTAGTGAAGAGACGTTTACATGACACAATGCCCGCATGTGACATCCCCGCCACCTTCAACTGAAGCCAGCGGAGCCCGTAGAGACCCCGTCCGCGCTCCCGCTCTCTCTCCCCCTGCCCCGCTGAGAGACACAGCAAACTCGGCCCTTTTCTTTCCACTTTTGCTTTTTAGCACAGACAAGAAAGCACTTTCACAAACGTGGTTCACAATGGAAAAAAAAAAAAAAAAAAAAAAGAAAGAAAATATTTGGCCAGGAAAACCACATGACTGCAGCTGTCTCGACCCAACTGGCTTTTGATCAATGCGGTCCTCCGCATCAAGTTTGTCTGCTGTAGACAAGAACGCCTCCAAATTGTTTTCCCCCCTCAATGGCTGGAATTAATACAGCAATGTAAAGAGCTTACGATAAGTGTCTATCTGCCTCCAGCACTTGCACACAGAGGAAGGCTCGCACGCTTCGCCTTAATTTGTGTTAATTCATTTGGTCACAGACTGAAATGTGTGAAACGTTGATCCTATGAAGAGGGAAATTACAAAAAGAAAACATTACGAATGGAAGCACAATGAAGAACCGTATGACTAAAGTCAAGGGTGGGTTTGCCTGAATGCGGCAACATTTCTAAGTGGATGTAATTCCATGGTGATTATAATAAGCGGGTTAAGATAAACCCGGAGGACGCTAGCATAATGCACATGTGTCTATTTGTCGTGTTTTTCCTTGTACTCTTTGTGTTCGCAAACTTTAGCAGCACTCTCTTACTTATCAAAAGAATGGCCAAATACGTATTATCCTCGTGATAATTCGCAGAGAAAAAACAGTAAGGATGATGGACGGAGAAAAAATAATATGTCTTTGACATTTTTGTCCCAGAACATCCTCCGCCAATGACCTTCTGTACAAGACACGGTGAAAAGAAATGCTTCTCAAAAGATGAGCTGGCCGTGGAGGAAGAGGAGAGAGGAGGAAACAGAGACTTTTTCACCTCTTGCATGTCACTGGTTTCCTCATTGGAGAGACCGGCTCCTCACCAGCTGTCATCCTGTAGGAGAGCAAAGAGTCCGGAACACCTCCTTCATAGCTCAGCAGACTCTGCAAGATAAGACACACACACACACACACACACACACACAATGCACCCTCAAACATGAGAAGGCCTTTGCATTTAATAGTAGTAAAACCATACATTTTACACAAACTCTATTTCAAATAAATCCAGTTATTTTGAACTTTCAATTCATCAAAGAATCCTGAGAGGGAAAAATCCTACCAGTTTTGACAAAAATATTAAGCAGAAAAACTCTTTTCCACATTAATAATAGGAAGAAATAGCCATTAGCTGGACTAATGACTCCTGAAAATTCAGCTTTGCCATCACAGGAATGAATTACATTTTAAAATATATTAAAATAGAAAATAGATATTTTTAAACTATATTTCGCAATATTGCTGTTTTTACCGTATTTTTTATTTATTTAATTAAAAAAAGAATCATATATCATATTAACTACATGATATGCCAATCATTATTGTGAGATAATTAAATACATTGTTTGTTTTATTTCCATATTCTGAGTGCAGTATTTTTAATTGTCAGTTTACGGTATTGATAATGATGCCACTAACCTGACAAACTTACTAATGATTATTTAAACTTTAAAAACGCTGTTTCAGTTTGTTGATTTTGTAAACACAACATTGTTTCCACATGGACAAGGAAGCGCCACTTTTTTCAATCCAATCGATTCCTGTCCTACATTTTCCCCAATGAATACGTTCTTTCACTCTGAAACAACACATTACAGAAGTAGAATGGCTTGTAAGCAACAATTCAGGTGGGCTTTGATACTTTACACAGGATTTCTTACAAAATATTAACCCAAATGATACATAAACACTCCTTAATAATTATGAAATGATGGTGGAAGTGTAGTTTGCTAATACAAGGCTGGACAGAACAGTCTCTCGGAGAACTCAGGAAGACATTAACAAACTAGTCAGGTATGGATGATTAATGTGTTTTGTTTTTTTAGGGTTAAGGTGCACAAACTATCTCAAACTCAATTGCAAAATGGATTGATAAAAACAAAAACTAATAAATAAAAATGTAATATAAAATAAAAAAGCCACTTTTTGTCATTTTTAATGCTTTTTATAGCTTTGTATAATAATGTCAATAGCATCATCTGGCATACAAATATGTTGATATTATGTGATTAATTAAATTTATTAATGATATCAGGCATATAACGTAATTCATTTTTTAATTGATTGACAGATTAAATTTTTGGGGGGGCTTTAAACTATTTTAAGAGATGAAATAACCTGAAAACAAAATCAATATCAAAGTACAATAACTGAGCAAACTGCATTATGTGAACTGTCTGGGTGTTCCCTCTCTCAAGAGATAGACCGACAGAGACAGAAGAGATTGATAGTGTGAAGAAAAAGAGAATGAGAGCGAAAAACAGAGAAAGAGTAGCTGCACTAATCTGTGCAAAATGCTCTTGAGAATGTGGAGCTCGAGGGAAGAAGTCTCAAAACATAAGCTGAGACATATGGCAGCCATCATCTTGATTAAACTCTGGCAGCACTTGCCGTAGGATTACAGTGAAACCCTCACAAGACAACTTAATGAAGTGAGAGACATGCATCAGGATCCGTCACCCTTCTCCTGTGAAAATGTGTCACTGCTGTTTAGCATGGAATAATTTAATAATGGATCGTTGAAGGGAACGTATTTGCTGAGTAATGTGCAGTCCATCAGTTTTCAGCAGCCATTAATCCAGTCTTCGGTGTTATGTGATACTTGAGAAATCATACTAATATGCTGATTTGCTGCTCAAGAAACCTTTCTTATTATCACCAGTTGAAAATGATTGTACTGCTTAATGAAGTGTGGAAACTGTGATACAGTGTCTTTTTTTGGATTCTTTAATAAAAAGAAAGAGCAGCATTTATTTCAAAAAGAAATCTTTTGTATAATCCTAAAAGTCATCATTGATGACTCATTTTTGATCAATTTAATGGGTTCTTGCTGAAAATAAATAAATAAATACATAAATAAATGTTATATGTTATCTCAAACGTTTGACTCATTGTGAAGCTTCAAATATTTCTTAAATTTTTATGGTCATCTTCTCACCTATATTTTTGCAACATTTACAGTATTTTATCTAAATAAACTATGACAAATAAAGTTTAAGGGCATTCCTGTTCCTCAAACAATAGTATTTGGTGGAGCGTGCAACACCAGAATCATGGGTTTAATTCCTGGGAATATGTGAACTGATAAAAGCCTTTACAGTTACGCACTTACAACAGAAGTCTATGGGATTCAAAACAAAAAGGCACAACAAATGTCCTACAGACATGAATTGCTCTGATAGACACTGCTGAAATGTGTAATACATTAAGAAATGTTTTCAGCTTTTTTGTATCATTTACATGCTTTGTATATTTACACCCGAAGGTTTGTTTCATTTTCTTTATGTAAAATAGGTCTCAGTGAGTAAAGATGACCGTTTGTTGTGTCCATCTTGCTGAAGGCAAAAGCAGTCTCCTCTGTGTGAATGTTAAGGAGCAGATGCCCACCTGGCCCACAGAGAAGCCTTTTGGACCAGGAGACACCCATATGTTAGAGGAGATGATTCCTGCCGAGGATACTGCCACAAATCTTACTGCGAAAAGAGAGAGAGAGAGATAATAGAGAAAAATAAATTTATGATACACTCATTCTGTACTGTATATTCTGAGAATGCATGTTTACTGTTAACCAATAGAATAACAATAAGGGAAAACAAATGAAAACAAACAAACAGAAAGCATCCAAGCGATGTGAAAGTCATTTTGTTAATAGGCTACAGGATTTTATCCAGGACAGAAGGGCGGTTATTTGATCTAACAAGACATTAATAGGTCACAATTTGTTTATACAGCGTAAAAAGGAGTTGTTTTCCAACAACAGTGTTCTTGACGTCTTAAAAAATGCTGTGGAGACAACATTTTCGCCTGAGGCAAGATTTCAGAGGAGAAATTGCTGTAGTCTTCAAAATACCATTGTTTGCTCTTGTCTATCATCAGCAATGATCTTAGCTTTGACTTACAATTAAAGACATAATGACAGACTTTATGAAAATAAACGTAAATAGTGGGGCAGATTCTATTTATATCAACACACTGGCTTGTAGTGAGGCATCAGCTGAGCAAACGAAACTCAATTAATCTCAACTGGAAATGTTGCTCTCTCTGTTTTCTTTGTTGCCAAAGATATTCTGAGCAGTTCATCTCACACTTACATGTGCATCATGCCTCAAACAACACTGGCATAAAATCAGACCCAGTGGGAGGAAACTTTCTTAGAACACTATTTTAACCTCAAAGAGGATAAATGAATGTAGTCAGGATCCAAAATTAGCTTTTGACCACACCTTCCAATAGCAGGTGGATTAAAATATTTACTGGCCATAAATATTTCTTAAGGCCAGAATACACTACATGACTTTTGCCCAGATTTTTGCCCCAATTTGCAGTCTGGAAAAGTCGATGCTAGTTGCATAAAGTCATTGCCAATGTTCAGATTTTGGGCACTTGGAGTTGACAGATTTCACAGAAATGATGGTCAGTCTCCGATTTTTTAGCTTCATGTTTGATATTTGAGTTGATTTTAGAACAAATATTGTTTTGATTTGTCATCCTAGCAATGAGGCGCATGTTTCTGCGTAAGTTTGTTGTGTTCGGAACAACTTGAAAGTCTGGAAGTGTGTGATCCTCAGTTGTTGAGTTTATGATGCCCAGTTTTTCTCTGTAACCATTTACAAAGTTGGCAAATGTATGCCTAGTGTTGTAAAATCTGTTCAGATTTTCTGTTCTGTCATGTAGTGTATTCCAGCCTTTACTACCCACTGTATGAATAAATAAATACTGATTTTGTCAGTTTGAGAAAAAAAAAAATATTTTTTTATCTTTTTAGTATATATTAGTGCTACATGTCACACAAAAGTGAAGAAAACCCATTGTTTCTCACACTGGTTTACAAGTGAATAGTAAACAAGTCGCAAGTGAATAGT
Source organism: Spinibarbus caldwelli (assembly GCA_039654775.1). Lineage (NCBI taxonomy): Eukaryota > Metazoa > Chordata > Actinopteri > Cypriniformes > Cyprinidae > Spinibarbus > Spinibarbus caldwelli. The sequence goes on from CM077251.1 coordinate 18,187,000, forward strand.
AAACAAGTCGCTGCTTTAAACGAAACAGATGTTTTATTTAGTAAACATTTTGTATGTCTTTGATTTGAATTTGTCCAAAAGAGAGTAAGTAAATAAATAAATAAAATAATAATAGTAATAATAATAAAAAATATATTTATTTTTCTTTGGATAAATGTGGTATAAATCTAAAAACAATACGTAATTTAAAAGTAAACTTGGCCAAATAGAACAAAAAACAGGCTCATTTATTTATGTTAAAGGTGTGACATTATGTTAATGCATGTGTGATTAAACATGTAAAAGATTTTAATTTGATTACTGCACTTCAGATGCACTTCAGGTAAACAATGGCACAAACCTTACCCGCTAAATCAAAGGGTTTGAAGAGTAACATATTAACCCTGTCCCTGCATCGGATCCCCCAGTTTTTCCATATGAATATGAAAGGCTTATGTCTGCTCCATGACTCTAATTCCCTCTGTCTGTTTGACTGATCCCTAGAGACAAGTTGTTGACCTGTGGTAACATTGTGATACACGACCACTAAGCCACGTGGCTCCAGCAGTCTTTCCATACTCACTGGATGATGAGAGACGGGGAAGGCAAAGAGAGAGAGAGAGAGCGAAGAGGCTGGGGATAAAGAGGAAGAGAGTGACATCGTTTTATAAGCAAGTTACCATGAAAAATTTGTTAGCAAAATATTTGCACAGGAGTGCGCTCTGGGCTGGGTAGATAACCTATCTGTGTTTGACTTTAGCTTCCCATGCTCTAAATACTCATCTTCTGCCTGTTTGGCTTATTGATTAGTTTGGCAAGAAACTAGGCCTCTCTAGCAGTGACCAAGGTCAAATGACACACACGTTTAACTCGCTAATGCTCAAACTTCTGTTCTCACACACACACTAACCCGCATATACACGCAGCGTTTACGCTAATGACACAAAAATAGCTATTCTAAAGCAACCTTATCTAGTGCGTTAACGCATTTCTCAACTTGATGTCTCTAACTTTGAATCGAATATCTTTCAAACTACCCGACCCCACCCAATCCGATGGCCTCCCTTTTCTCAAGCCATGCAGACTAATGCAATGTGCAATTAAAAAAGATCGTTCGAATCTTTCTGCCGGCGGTGGCTTCGGTTCATCGCGCTGTCCCGCATCCAGAGTGCACCACGCGGGTAAAGAAAAACAACAGTACTAACTTTGACCTCAAACTTCCTTCTGATCGCTTTGGGGCGGCAGGAGAGGGAAGTTAGGGTTGACGCGTTAGCCTGTACGCGCCATTCACACGATTAGCTGGCTATTCTTTAATTAGTCCTGGTGGAGAATGCGGGCAGAAGGCACTCATTCCTCCCCCTGATCGATGGTATTGAAATCTGAAGGTTATTTCGGGGGCGTCGGGCCTCAGATTGTCGATGTCATTCCCATCACATGTGCATTGCCCCTAAGCCTTGTTCTGAACTGGAAGCGTTAGCGGGCAACAGTGTGAAAAAAGGTCCTTAATTCTAAGCACTTTGATTAACCTCTGCCAGCAAGGACTTGTCCAAACTGACTTGACGTACCCATGTGACGCCCTATTATTAGCCCGTATCGAGCCAGCGCACACTCCCAACCCCTCAACCGGCACTCCCTCCCATCAACTACCCCCCAACCTCTAAGTTGTCCTTATGTAGATGCATACATATCTGCCTACTTGCAGTAGGGGAGCGGGCACATGACCTCCCATTGTGAGAAATACTTGGCACGTGGCCCCGCTCCTCAGTTAGAAGCATTGTTCTGTTGCAGAGGAGAGTGACACTGCTGGAGAAGATACTCACTGACATTTTCGACTTTTTAACCACCATCAGCCCATTAATCAATGGCCGCATCTGTTTCGGAGGGAACGGGAGCAAGGGAGAAAGACAGAGGGCGAGAGAAAGAAAGGGAAATGGGGAGAGTGAGAGAGAGATGCCCGTGTAAATACACTAGCGCTAATCCGGCCAGACAAACGTGTGGAGGAGCCGAGAGAGAGAGAGGGTTTGACTTTGACTTGCGCTGAGAGGGGGCTTGTGTCAGTTCCACCTTTGCTTTATCTCATCAGCTCAGTATTAGCACATTGCATTTGCCACTCAAGTGTTTAGCATATATGTAAATTTTATAGCCCTCGACATGTTTGTCCCTGCTGACAGCCATGAAAATGTTTGCCGATGAGTTTGTGTGTCTCTCTGTCTGTGTGTGTGTGTGTGTTGGACGTTCACTTTTTGGGGAAGTACATCTGAATGATGCTCTGCAAGGTGTGAATATGCGTGCGCGTACGTGTGTGTCCGCTCTTGGGTGTTAGTTTCCGTATGCGCTCTGATGATAAGCGAATGAGAGCTCCCTACAATAGAACACTTGAGTATCTGAAGAAAAGGGAATTGTGTTGGACACAAGATGGCGTGAACAAAAATCTGAAGACACCTTCTTTTGCTTTGAAAGGAATCTACATTCATTCAAAGGCTTCTTTCTTCTTTAGGTACAATGGTTTGAAATTTCCTGAGCAAGTAGGCCTCTTCTTTACCCTTCAGTTGTAGAAGCAAGAGTGTTTTGTAGGTGCGAGACACGGGTGACCTTTCTTTGATAGTCGCTGTGATATACGATGGGCCTAAAAGAATAGTCTGTCCCATGCTTTGCATTCAGCTGGCATGAGGGCTTTTTTTCCTGCTGCAAAAGCCACCTCATAATGTTTTCTAATTCTGTTCTATTTTAAGAGCATTACAGCATTCTATTTTAACAGCGTCTGAGGATTGCACCACACATTCTCTATGTTAACAACCTTCACTGAAGGGCCACAAGAAAAATACAACATTCTTATAAAACTTCTTTCATGTTCACAGAAGATTTGTGAGATACTGTAGCATTAGTAATATAGAAATAATGTAACTTGATATGTTGACTGTAACTAACTGTAAAATATTGCCATGTTTTGTACTTTTTTCCCATCAAACACAATTTTCTTTTAATAATTTGGTCCCCATAACTGTTTTTAACTGTTCATATAATATGCTTTTCAATTTAAAATGTAATTTTAAAATGTAATAAAAGAAGTAGTCCAGCACTTGATATTTTGTAGTCTTTGATCAAAATAACTAGCTTTTGTACTGGAGGTAAAATGTATGTGATAGAGACAGTGATATGACTGTTTTGGTTTTTTGTCATATCAGTCAGTGAGTCTTGTTTTCTGACTGCTGTGTGTGTGAATCAATAATCAACATCAGAGAGTGTGATATATCACGGTACAGCAATTGTGATTCTATGTAAATACATTTAGACTAACTGTCTCCGGCATTAAGAAGTCTGTGTAAACCTGAATTTGGCAAAATTCTGAATTAAATTAAATAGGTTAGCTGAATTATAAACAGGAAGTTGAATTATAATTGGAAAGACAGGAACTTGGATAACACTCTGGAAAATTTTGGGAAATAGTTCTGTCTTTCCTTCCATCCATCCGTCCATCCATCTAGTTCTCCAGTGTTCTTAATGCTCTTGTATTTTTCTCGATGAGCCATTTAGTTATCTTATGTCTCTAAAAAAAATAATAATAAAAGAAAAAAATAAAAGAAAAAAGGTAGCAATCGATGCATGAGTTGATCACTTTGTGGCTCATATATAGTGGAAATAGGTACATCAAGGTCTCTGGAGATGGACGTACAGCCTTGAGATTGTCCATGCTTGACAATCCTCTCTTAAACCTCCCCAGATAACGGTAGCAGAATGTCACAAAGAAACAAGGCATTTTCTTTATTCAGACTAGCTGGATAAGTGTTTTTTTTTTTTTTTTTATAGGCAACTGATTTCTTCCTGGCTTTTTAAGCACACCAAAGAAAATTCTATGTAGATTAACTTTTAATTAACCATTTTCCTTGGATAAATGTCATATTATCTGAAAACTGCACACATACAAATGAACTACGGACCCTTCAATGTATTGAGCAAAGCTGAAAGAAGGTTTGAGTTAGTTGAAAGAAATGGTACTGAGAAAGAAATGAGAGAAATGTTTCAAAACTCATGTAAAAGACCATGAATGTGACATTTGAATGTGACATTCCACATTTACAAGCAGCTAAAGATCCTGCTTATTAAGAACATGCCTGAGATTTGGTGCCTTCACAGAAAGGTAGGCTACTAAATGGGTCTCAAGAACACAACACTGTTAGTACTGTCCTTGTGAAAATCTATACAAAAACCACTTCAACATCTTTTCAGTGGCAAAGTCTCTACATAGTCCGCAAAGAAAGACTCAGTCCTCAAACTCAACGTACAGAGACTAAAACATTAAACGAGTTTGGACATTAGATGACATTATTAAAGATATTTATGGGAAAAATAATGACTGTGATCAAACAGATTTCCAAACTCTTCGTCTTCCATTGGTCAGAGAAACAGATAGCCACGCCCTAATCTCACACCATTGATTTAACCAATGTTGCTATGTCAAGCTTGTTTGGGATATTCAAACAAAAAGAGCAATGTTTTGATACAGCCATAGTGTTTCACTTTTTTTTTTTTTTTAAAAAAAAGAAGGGACATTCATCTAAAATCTTTTTGTTTTACGTGTTTTAAAGGAAAAAATGTAGATAAAAAGGATATATATATATTGCTATACTAACAGTTAAATATTCTTTGGGGTCCTCTGGTGGCTGTTGAGATGGAAGTGTCCACAGAAACCTGCAAGCCTTGGTTGCAAATACATCATTGCTAATTGCTTAAACCAATCAGTGCCAAACATATTGAATGTAATCAGGCAGAAGTACTCAGATTCAAAATATCCTCATCAGGCACCGTTATCTGAATTTCTCTTCATGAGCAAAAGCTCAACAGCGTGTGTGTAGTCGCACGTGTTCGTTCTTCCTCATGTCTTTTGAAGGTTTAGAAGATCATGATGAAGTGAGATAAGGATGAACAGAAGGAGTGATTACTGGAGATCACAGGCCCAGTGTAGAAGAAGGATTACGGCTCAAAGAGCAGTTTACACTCCTCTGCTCTCAACTCAATTTCGCAAGGCGCTGCTTTCTAACGATTGGACTTACACTCAAGGCCACGGGTTGGCAGTCACACTATCCAAACAAACACAGAGACACGCGCATACACACGCCACATTTATTAATAGCCGAAACAGCTGCGGATCCTCTGGCTCACACCCGAGGAGAGGAATTCCCAGCATTCAATGGACAGAAGTGTGTTAATCTGCGATTCTTCACCATAGGCAGAAGACAGATGGATTCCTTCACTCTTTCACTTTTCTCTGCGCGTGCGATGGGATCAGCTAGCGAGAGGCACGGGTATCCACCGCTAATTAAAGGTGGTGGGTGGGAATTGGAGAGATTGCTGGACAGATGGACTGCCTTCACCAAGGAGCCAGGGATCTTTGAACCCGGACTATGGAGCATATTTAATTAAAGCCCCAATTGTCCCAATGGCATTAAGATTTTTTTATGGGAGCACTGACCCCATTGTCTTTCTCAAGTTTCGGTATGAGCTCAGAGGTGTTGACTTCTCTGAATGTGACGTTAGGAATATTCAAATATAAAGATCTAACATGTGTATAAAACAGGCCTACTGTATGCATCCAATAGTCTTTTAACCCTGGGTTAACATCTTTTAAACCCTAGGTTATGGGGCATTTTAACCCTGGGTAAAGGAATAACCAGACATATTGAGAGCAGGTTAGCATCACTTTTTAAGGTGCTAACCTGGCACCAAACATTTATATTGCAAAACAACTTTCAGCGTCTGAGGGAAACATGTTAAAGATTTCGAACACTGACTGTTAATTGGAGCAATAAATGGACAGTCCTTTATTTAAAAAAGTCCCTTATTAAACCAACCTAAGCTGATATGCTGATATAAAATTATCTTAACTGGTTTAAATTGGTCTCCAGGCCTGGCCAAACAGTTTTTTTTTTTTTTTTGTTTTTGTTTTTTTGCCAGAAGAATTAAGGATCTCAACCAGAACAGATTTACATGGAAACATGTGCTTATCACATGTTGTATTTGTCCACTCAGTGTTTACAAATACAGTGTGAAATCTCAAAAATCTATTTTAGTATCATAATATGAACACTGGTAAACCCAAAAATCAAAAATGTATTAAAGTTTGTTATAAATGATACAATGCAGTAATAATCTTTGCATCTAGCTAATTGTTGCTTGCTAAACACCCTGCTATTTCATATTTATTCATCTTTAAGAAAATGATGAAATTAAATTTAAAATCCCTAAACAACCAAATTTCACTCAAATTGACAATATGACAACTTTCACCTGTCCTAGCAACAGTAAACCTGCTAAACCTGTTTCAAACGAACCCCTTTTGTTTACTGCACCACGACTGACGACCAAACATATCTAAGTGGCATAATTCTGGTTTCTATTAGCTCAGCTTTTTAACTAGTGAAAAGGAAGTGAAAATTTTCTGCCATGGGGTAAGAGCTTTTCAAACTAACCCCCATTTACGTTTGACCACTCCATTACAGGTGTAGAGAGGGTAAAGAAAAGCAGAACACTGGGGGTTGACATCCAACCTCTAGATACCAGGCTAATCCATCTATTCCAACCCCATTCTCTCCCTGAATTATCACCTTTTGACATCATTTTTTAAAATCTGCTGTCAAAGGAGTGTGGGATGTACAATATGGAGAGGATGAGGAGTAGAAGAAGAAGAAACAGCTATAGAGAGAGGGTGAGCGTAGGTGGAGGAATCTCCTCTTAAGTCCTCAGCTATGATTAATGACCCAATGCACCTCAAAGTTCATAAACTTCCCAACCCGCTGATAGTTTATACAAGCTAAATGATTTATTTCCAGCACATGCCAGACTGCTCATTCCATGTGACGGATATTTCCAGAGTCCTTGCTTGAGGTTGCATCTTGGTGTGAGATAGCCAGCCTTATGAGGGTAATATAGTAATAGAAACCCCCCAATACATCTCCTGAGAGAACTTGTTAGAAGTCAGCTCAGATTCCACCTGATGTATGTGACAACACCATGAAAAGATGACACCACGTCAGTTACGTGATAGACATAGTATATGTAAAATAAAAGTATCCTATGGCTAGTTATTAACTTTAGGTTGGGTGGCTTCCAACAATCAGAGCTATCTTCAGACTTGGAAACGTCCTATCAGCCTTTACATGCCTCATAGATACCTTGCGCTCCGACCACCTCCCTCCTGTTTAATGACCGTTGGAGGAATCTGGCTCCTTCCCCGCTAAATGCCTCCGATCGTTCCACTCCATGCTGGAACCTGCGTCTGAGGGATCTCTCGAACACCTATCACCCCAAACAGCAGCGTTTTCTGAGAGCGTTCTCCATCACTGTCACCCTCCCATCACCTGCCTACTTTACCTTATCCCCCTCTCCTTTCATTCATCAACATTTTAGGTGCCGCCTTTGACAAGGTCACATCTATTGCTTGGATCGTACATCATATTTATACTAGGGCGCTGACAAACCCTGTGATATTGGACGCCGCTTATTTGTCTATTTACATTCTAAGGTTGTACGTGGTCTAAGGAACATTGTTCAAAGGAAAACAGATGTATGAGGTGATTTTAAGGGAGAGTTTTACAGAGTTGAATGACTCTTGAAGGAAAAGGTTAACTGCCTGGTCAGATGGAGATGTGGTCTGACAAAGTCTTTGACAGGCTATTTGTGTTGGGAAGTAGACTGACCTTCAGACACTTTTAGGCACAATTATCCAACTATTTAGATTTAGCTAAGCCAACTAAATTCAAGTCATTTTCACAAACCTATACAGAACTCATGAAGTAGTGTTTGAGGGCCATTCCTCCTTTGGCCAGAGCCATTTTTTTTTTCCTTTAGATTTGTTTGAGCATGTGAATAAAAGAAATAAAGTGCATGATTTTTAAAAATGTTACATTTATATGACTAAACAAAAAATGGAAATGTTGCCTTCTCTATTATGTCCCACGAGTAGTAGCATATAAAAATTGCATATGAAATCTGAGATAATTGTTTTTTATTGTATTTAAAGATTACACCAAATGATGAATTTAAAAATATAGTTCATTTATAATTGTTCCCTAAGTATCCTACATCCTTACAGCTTCAACTTGGCCATTAAAGGTATAATTTTACAGTCCTGTATTCATTCTAACAGTTGTTTCCATTAGAGTGTTGAATTTATGCAGATAATACAAATTGCATAAAAGGGCCTTCAAGGTCAAATGCTAACTGTTAGCTTTAAAGCTATTAAAAAGGCCACTCAGTTTAAACTGTTCTGTGGTGTGACATGCTTAACTTTAAAATGACTGAACATCATTTTGTCGTTTTGTATTATAATTATTGTTCATGCTGTTTTTATGATAACATAATAACTGAAAGACTAGATGGAATTTTTGCATTTTGTCATACCACTTAAATCATTTAAAACTGACTTAAAAACTGAAGAAACCAGCATATAAATCAAACATTTTCCTTCATACAAATACATATAAACCTTTACCTAATCTTCATTGAGTAGTATATATCTTCCTAATCACTGCTGAGCTCTCAACTTGCCACACAAAACACATACAATCTAATACAAAAGGGATGGCCACACTACACTTTTTCATCCATTGACTTTCATTCATATGCATGCGAATGTAGGAGACCTGAAATGCAAGCTCATGCAAGAAGCTTTGCATTTCACTGTATTCCAAAGTTAAAGTTTGGTGAACTCTGCTCCGTGAATTTGTATCACATAATGTGTATCACAGACGTGACGTATCAGATGGAAGAACATTACAGTATAAACTCCTTTGGTGAATTAAAAGCAAACTTTATACCTGACATTTTGCATTCTCAAAGTTTAGTGTGACTGTGGCTTAAGTGTTACTGTATGATTTTAAATTGATGCCCACTTGCAGCTGTTTCCTGAAGAGCGACCTGTCTATATAGCGCAGTGGACTGACTGGAATAATTAAATTGTAGAATATAATTCTGCAAAATGTTCAGTTCTAAGAAAACATTCAATAGCTAACATGACATATCAGGGCACTCTTTAATTAATGTCTTAATGAAGTCTCCACTTAAAATAATTGGCTTGGCATGAATCGCTTAGTGCTGATAGCATGAGCCTTTGTCCTAGTTATGATTTCCCTTTTTGTTTTTTGATGAGTGTCAGAGGTCTGTGTGTAAAATAAGATCCCGTGAGCAAATTATTTGCTCTCTATAGAAAAACCTGTAGGTAACTCAACTCTGACAATGTATGAATAATAAACATTGTTAATTATTATATATATATATATATATATATATATATATATATATATATATATATATATATATTTGCCTGCATAGCACATTGAAGTGGAGACAAAAAAAGTGATTTGCTGCTCAAGATTTTTTTTTCCTATTATCAATGTTGAAAACATTTGAGCTACTTAATAATTTTGTGGAAACTGATGCATTTTTTCCCCAAGATTTTTTGATGAATACAAAGTTCAAGAACAGCATTAAGGTGTAGTTACAGAATCTACCAGCAGGTGCTAACTGACCAATGTTAACCAGAAAAAAAACTTGACCCCTTGGCTATCTCTGTCTAGCAATAACAAGTAGCAAATCATGATAAACTTAAGGCTAAATATGCATGTCTTTAGCAATTCTGTAGGATTTAAGTTCCAAAGCCTGTAAAATTACTTTCATACTTTCGATATTTATTTTGGTGGCCAGTTTTTCTAACATGTTATGACACATGCCACTGAAAAATTTGCAGATTATCTTTAAGCATTTTTTTAAAGCATTACTGTGGCTTTGTACACACACATTCTCAGGCCCTGAGCTGAATCACTCTTTCTGACAAAACAGGAAGAACCTCAGGTAGGAAAAAGCCATTTTTATTTTCTCCTGGTCATCAAGGTCGAAACTTTTCACGCTCGCTTACTGAGACAGTAAATGTTTAAGACTTGAGACTTGTAGGGGCTGCATGTGACAAAAATAAAGAAAGGATAGAGCGCTGAGCGAATGTGTTTATCATCCAACAAAAAACCTACAAGAAACTATTATTTATTTGTTTGCTGTAATAGCATAGAGCTAAGCTGATGGCATGACAGTGTGCTAAGGCAAACGGATAACAGAAATGTCTCATGGAAATGGTTTTCAGCAGCTGGACTGAACCTTTCATGTTGGCAGCTTTCCAAGTCTAACTGCTGCTCTTTAATCACAGGGGAGTTTTGTCCTTATTGTCAATGACCTGACAGCACACACCCTGAAACAGCAGCCACATCTCAAGAAAGGATGCAGCTGCTTGTGAAGGAATAGCAGGCTTCACTAAACACAACCCATCCAGAATTTCACAGGAAATCTGTCAAGCGCAGGACAAACAGAGCTTCACCAAAAGAAACGATGGACCAACACTGACCTGAAGGGGTGGGACAAACAGAAGGGAGTGGTCTATCCTTAACACCAAGATTCTTACCTACATCGCTCTCCATAGACACAATCCTAGAGCCAATGCTTAATCTAGAAATGTTAAGAATGTTTCCATTGAAGAAAAGGTGGTTCTGGTCTGGAAAAACCTGCTGGTCCCAGACGACTGGCACAATGTCTTAAAGTACAGCAAGGTCAAAGTTTGTTCACTTTTTAGGCCTACACTAGGGTATGCATGGAGTCCACTCCGGATTGTTGTTTCACAGTCGAAAAAGAAAAAAATGAGACAGAAAATCAAACTCCTGGAGATTGCAGCAACAACCATGCTGGTGTGAGAAGGTTAAGAGATACTCTAGTTTAAATGAGTACAAAAACATTATTGGTCATAATTTCCGAAGAGAAATAGTGTAAACACTGGAAAGGGATGAAACTTTCTTGAGCAAATGTATTTCTTTGTATAATTTATGCTTTAGTCTCATTCTGGGGCAAAAATCATCTCTCTCTGTTGGCGGTAATTTAAAAACAGTTGTGTATTCTGACAAAAAAGAAAATGTTAAAGCAATATATATATATATATATATATATATATATATAAACCTTACATATTTAATTATGCAGTAATAACAACAATGCAACAATAAAACAATAATAATTGTCATATTTTATATATATATATATATATATATATATATATATATATATTTATACACACACACATACATATATGTATAATTATTTATATATTGTTAAATTCTTGTTTAATATATTGTATATTGTTACTGCATAATGAAATACTTGTTTAATATTTGTCTGAATACACAACTAATATATTTTGCTTAGAAACATTGGTAACACTTTAGTATAGGGACTAATTCTTAGTGTTTACTAGTTGCTTATTAGCATGCCTATTATTAACATATTAGCTGTTTATTAGTACTTATAAAGCACATATTCTGCATGACCATATTCTACAACCCTAATCCTACTCAATACCTGAACTTAACAACTACCTCACCAATTATTAATAAGCAGCACATTAGGAGTTTATTGAGGCAAAAGTCATAGTTAATGGTTTCTTAATAGTGAGAATTGTACCTTAAAATGAAGTGTGACTGAATATTTGCTATTTTTCTGTAGATGTTTCTACATCTATTGTTGCATTGCTCTAAGCACTTTATTTCGCCTGTCTGAAATAAAATGATTTTATCAACAAATTTGATGTAATTTATTACTAATCATTTAAATGATTAAATAATTTATTTTGCTGCTCATATTCCATTTCTTAGCAGTATGTCAAGGCCAGCATGTAATAGAATAAAGACACTTTCAACACTGAAGTATGTTCTCAAATCTAGGAGCAGGACTAGTCAACAAAGACAGCTATGTTGGTTGGTTTGTGGGCCATTTCCTGTAGTAACATAGTCAGTTACGTCATCGCATTGCTGTTAAGTCTAAAAGAGTTTCACAGATATACCGGCAGAGCACCAGCTCCAGCACCAACATCATTACGGTGGAAAAGTGGTACTTGTATTTCTCTGTGATGGGCTATGATGTGTTTTAATGTGGGATAATACATCTTATTAAATGAGATCGTTGTTACTTACGATGTGAATGACTGCTCTTGGAGCAGCTGGGGGAGGAGAAGGTGTGAGCCGCAGGAGTGATGGTACAGCCCCAGCTGTAGTGACCTGTCTGTGCTGATCGCCTGCAGCTAGCCTGAGGGCGGTGAACGCCTGAAGGAGGTCCTCACTGAACAACAAGTAAATAAAAGATATGAGGGATGTCAGAGCCACAAAGGCCATGGCCATCGGGTAGGAGACTGAGACTCCCTGTGAGACAACACAAGCATCTGCAATACAAACCAACAACTCTTTGCTTCATAAAGAGACCTTTTTTTCTCATCCATCAAGTACAATGCTGGATTACAGCTGCACTGTGATACTGGGTTCAGGCATAAACATCACATATTTATCATTAATTAAGATCAGATAGATCAAAAGCATATCAAAGCAATCAGCCAATCAAAATCAAAAACCCAGTAGGGTGATCAAGACCCTGACATGGCTGCTTATCCATAAATACATAGACAGAAAATATACCATTTTATTATCTTATATATTTTCAATCAAAATCCATTAAAAGTTTTATGCTTACTATATACCAACTAAGACTCATTGGAAAAACATGCATGTGGCAACATTTCTGCAAAATTATAGTGCTTTGATTCTTGCACGTTTTGCAACACTTCCAAAGCGAAATGTCCAGTGAGTGAAGCAAGAAGCGCATTTAGATTCAGAAACAGATAAACTTGAATCTGGCAACACTTTATTAAATGGGTTGTTGTACGTATTGCAGCAATTTGGAAATGAAATGTCTGGTGTGTAGCGCTACAAGGTTAATGCTACGGCTGGGTATTGTGACCAATTTGGTGATTCGATTCGATTCTTATTTATATCTTATTTCCACCGAATTACAACATCAGTCTCGAGTTTATGTGAGGGCAGATCCAGTAGCTTTTGTTTGACTTTCAGAGTATGGCTGGCGATGCTGCTTCAATGAAAGAAGGCAGTGATTCGTCTGACTTTGCCAAGCAATTGGGCCACTTTTGAGAGTTTGAGTTCTGCTTGCGATGCTAAATTCAGTGTATATGCGTAGCAACCAACATCAAGCACATTCATTAGCTCCGTCACTCTGACCATATTTGCTGCATTGTCGGTAACGAGAGCTGGTTATTTCTGGGTTAATATTCCACTCATTTAAGGCCGCATTCAACAATGCTGCGATGCTACCGGGTTTGCAAAACATGCGACATGAGTGTCCAGTCACTTGCGATATAGTGAGATGTTATGGTGACATACGAGTCAGTTGCCCTGGAAGCCCAGTTGTCACTGGTAAGGCCAACTCTTTCTGCCGACTGGAGGGACGCTGCAACATTGATCTTAATTCATAATTGCATTTTCACTGAGGTACTTGCGTCTTACGATTATGTACCTCGGTTCCAAAACAATAAGATTTTGAAAGCCCTCATTCTTAACTATGCTGTAGGGACATAAATCCTTGCAAATTAGCATTACTATGGCATCTGTTATTTTCTGAATGTGAAGTGGATCTGATTGTTGTTTGCAGGCAAATACAATGTCTTGCAGTTGTTTTAGTTTAGTTTATTGTCCTTTCGGAAATTCTTATTGTATCTGTGGCAACTATTCAGTAATCAACAACAATAATTAACAAATACAAACAAACATCAACAAGTTAAAACACATTACAAATACAACCAGCATCAGACAACATCCCATTCACAACAACAGAATCACTGCCATAGATGTAAAATGACAACTGTGATATCACAAAAATTTATTTAACAGAGCTATACTGGAGGATATAAAAGATCTTTGTTCACGGGCAGTCCGTAATAATGGTACCTTGGACCAGATGGTAATAACTCATATTCACCATAAAGAGGATGTAATGCATCCCAAAGAATTGCATGGCTTTTCCTCACAGCTCAAAATTCACAGTTTTGTCATACTATTCTGTTGTTTACCTGAAATCTACTAGCCGTACTAACAATTTTATTTAGTTTGTTCTTATTTACTACAGACAGTGAGAAATACCAAGCAACAAAGCTGAAAGTTGCTATCCAGAATCACAAAAACTAAACAGCGTGTCTTTGCGACAGGTGGTTTCGTAGGTTTGTTGTGTTGTTGCAGAATCTTAGCACTTGCGGGCACAACTTGCAAACAGCAGTGGATTTGCCAACCTCATCTTTACCGTCACTGCCTTTGAACATGAAATACTTCCACACATCATACTTTAATTTCACAGGCGCTGGCTTCAATTGGCTACTGTGACCTTCCGCCATGATCCTTTGTCTTTTTTTGTTTTGTTTTGTTTTAAGTGGAGCAAGTCGAAAGATGGCAATCTTAAGGACGAGGAGTGAAGTACAGATAATACTCACATCCTCTGAAGTAAAGCATGCACATTAAGTATCGATTCAGGGATTTCCCAAATCAATATTATTTCATTAAATTAAAGTTCAATTAAAAATCAAAGAATCAATTTTTTTTACCCAGCCCTAGTTAATGTTCTATTGTGTTTGAAAAGATCGTACCACTGACATTAAACCCTACCTTAAACCTAACCAATATTGTTAACAAAAGCAAATGTAAAATAAAAATGCATTTGTTTAAGCAACCATACTATTTTTGCTTGTTTCTACAAGTCTTTGAACTCTTTTATCATGACCTGTAATGATATACCAGGTGGGCAAACGAGCATGTTTACCATGTTACAAAAGCCATACATAGGGAGCTGGTTATGTAATACAAACGTCAAAATGATTTAGTTTACAAATCATACACTATAGCAAAATGTTTTGAAGTCATAATATAGTATTGTGTAAGGAACCATGTCTATATTAAACAATATTTGCTCTGTAATCATAATTTGTATAAAAAGGAATAAAGTTACTGCCACTGTGTTGATTTCAGCTGGAGACTGCAGTGAACTGAATGTTTAGTTATGTTCTTTGACATCCGTTTAACAGCCATTACACAAACTATAGGCCCACGATTGCCCAATCAGAATCAAGTAATTTAGAGACCTCATAATAACAGCCTTTAGTCATACTAAGATCCTTCTGAAAATGACTAGGGGCAATGGTCACATTCTTAGCCATGCCTTAGTGTTCAAAAACAATTTAACGTATGCTCAGTCGTGCCCTATCATCTCTGATCTACAATGCAGAGGAGTGAGGCGTGAGGTTTTGCATTTACTTGGTCCCTCCCCCATTAACTTCAGTTAAGTAACTGCGTCAGTCCTAGCGCCTTAATTACTCTTGTCCTTTACAAATTAACAAACTCATTTCTTTCCCACCATATTAACCAGATGCCCCGTAAGAGCTTCTGTCACCTCAGTTCGGTTCTAATTATCTCAATTTCCTCGTAAATCATTTTTATAGAGGCAGTAAAGCAGTGTAACACTGTTGGCAAGCCAAGACAAGGTATTTGATGGAACAAATCATGTGAAAGGTGTGTCAGTCCTGCTTCTGGAAATCAAACTGCAAAATTTTGTTCCAGCTCTAATCAAACACACCTGAATGAACGAATCAAAATCTTTGGGTTCACTTGAAAATTATAAGCAGGTGTGTTAGAGCAAAGTTGGAACTAAATTGCAGGAAGATACAGAAAAGCTATAGTAAAGTATACAAGCTAGGTATAAAGCTACAGTAAAGTATATTTTAACCTTTCCCGGTCTTTCAAATATAGAAAATTGGATTCAAAATATGTATCTGGCAAGTACATAAAATGGGCTAGTATTCCTTTCCCAACATAGCCTTGCATTACAATCCATGAAGAGCATGAAATAAAGTGAGAGTTCCTTCTTTCACCACAGGGAGGTTTCCTGCACTCAGAGCTTAGATTGGGATCCCTCTCACTGTCACTCTAGCAAGTTATTCCAGTGTCCTAAACACATGTAGGGCCCATAAATCTTCACAAAGCCAATCCTCATGCGAAAAAATCCATTAACAGAATGCTTGGTCATGTCTGTATGTGCTTTTCAAAGCAAATAAGTGAAGTCCACTTAACTTCACAATATATTAAATAATAAAATAAAATTAAATTAAATGAGCAATATCACACAAATAGCAGTGTGATATGGCTGTATATCAGCATGGCTGTGATTCGGCCGTAGGCACGAGGCCGCAGGCTGCTCTCAGTGGGATTATGGCGCCCTGGAGCTCACATTTCCGAAAACGTAGAAGCAAATTTTCAAATAGATGTTATCTTTGTTAAAAAAACCCCACATATTTGAAGTCTAAACAAGTACATTCTCACCTAAAAAACTACATTCTGTGACACAAAAATAGTATTATTTATAAAATGATAGTGGATTTGGGCGTCCACAATGACACTCGCTATGAGAAATACTGCAAGCAGAGTGATAAATGGTGAAACGGTTAGAGTTCTGTTATCACTACAATATCGCACACCTGGAAAAGGCTCTCAGCCAATCAGATTCGAGACCAGATAAAACTGTTGTATAAATGTAATAATTAAATAATAAAGTAAAATAGTCCTGTCTTTTTATTTTGTTTGCATAATTTGTATCACAACTGATCCATAATACAACAAGTCATACTTAATTATAAGTGCATGCACTTAAAATTGTAACACTACCTGTGCCCTATACATGGCGTTAAAACTTCAGGTTAAGACGATTTCGTTGTGACAATTTTTTTCTTGTGGGGGAAAAAATGATTTTACTTTAAGTTAAACCAAGAACCTATCAATGTTCACACAAAGTTTATTTTGGCCCTAGAAATGATGTTGACACTTAATCCACACTTAAAAATTGATGAATGTCATTGCATTAGATATCAAACTATCAAACCAAATTACATTGATTTTAAAGAAAAATAGCACAAGCACCCTTTTCAAGCTACGCAATGTGTGCCTTAAGTGTCTTAAAGTATCTCTTGGGGTCCATAAAAACATGAATATTTCAATTTTGCAAGCAACTTTTCTCTAACCCACAGTAGTACAGGCTACTTAGAAAGGATCAAATTATATTCACTGTCTTGAAATATTTGCATGTCTACCAAATTAAGTTATGCTTCTTTTACCTTAAATGTCTTAATTAGACCATTTTGCATCAATGAACGTAAAACAAATAACATAGAGTGACAAAACAAATTCAATTGTGTCCGGATCACTGATCTGCCCTTTTGTGCAGGTTGGGGGGTTTTGGGCTAAAAAGGATGAAGACTGCACATATGAAAATAATAACCATTTGATCAAGCTTATTATGGAAGAGTGCACTGTTTACATTCATGGAAGGGCCTTTTGTCATAATTATTACCCTTCTCTCTCTCTCTCTCTCTCTCTCTCTCTCTCCCAAGACCTTGGGTTGCAGCTCTTCAGCCTCAATTCTCCCTGGTGACCATTTGAACTAATTACAGTGGCTTCTTCAGTAAGCATCTCTAAGACATGCTAAGGAGAATCCTCTCCCAGCCTCCAGCAATATGCTCTCTTCCATTCAAATGCTTTCTGCAAGTAATTGTCTGTCCTTAGCAATCCCCTAATGACATTAAAAGTCTCATTATATGCCATCTCGAAGGGGCTTTTAGCTGGAAAATCTTAAGCAACAGACAGCTTAGCTCCAGGGCTTTGAATAAGATCCTTATGTGAATCAAGTGTCAATTACTAATCCAAACTGTAATCTCATAAGTATTCTCACATTCCACGCGAGTATTTCCTCTTTTCCTTTGTAGGAATTACAAGTTTTGATTGTTCTTGTGTCCTTCTGAGCGAATTGTTTTGGCTGTCTTAAAGCAACTTCAAACCACAATTTAACTTGTATTTAGAAAGTTTGGGATTTATTTATTTGTTTTTTATGAAGCCTTGTGAAAACTTTCCAGGACACATACTAATACTACGGAAGCCTGTTTCGCCATGGGAAGAAAAAAGGAATTTACAAAAAAGAAAGAAAATTTCTGACTTTCTTGCAATTCTGATTTTACATCTGGCAATTCTGAGTTTATATTTCACAATTCTAAATTGTTTTCTCAGAATTCTGAGTTTGCATCAGGCAATTGTGACTTTTGCAACTCACAATTCTAAATTTTATTTCCACAGTTTATATCTCACAATTTACACTTTTCTTCACAGAATTGTGACTTTATATCTTACAACTACAATTTAACATCCACAGTTGTAGGACCCTATGAAATCTGTTTTTTTTTTTTGTTTTGTTTTTTTACAAATTCCATTTAATTTTATTTATTTATTTATTATTAGTAGTATTATTTTTCAAAATTCTGTTTTTTTCTGTTTTAATTTTTTCTGGATTCCATTTTTTTCTGTTTCAATTTTTCTAAAATTTATTAATCAAAAAGCATCTCTAATTAATTGATATCATGAAACTTAACACCAATTTATTAAAAGTTTAACAAAAACAATTTTTGAATTTGTAAGGCCCTGCGAAATACATTTCCCCTCTCTAATTTTTTTTTTTTTTTTTAACCAAATTCAGTGTTTTCCGTTAATTTTCTGGATTCCATTTTAATGGTTTCAGTAATTTTTTACAATCAAAACCATCTCTAAATAATTGATTTTATAAGAAACTTTTTTTCCCTTTTTTTCAGAAATACTGTGTTGTGTATTTACAATTTTGTTTTAAATAAATTCTGTTAAATATTTTTTTCTGGTAAATATTCCTTAAAAATAATGTTTTAATAATTAATTTTATTATTAGTAGTAGTACTATCAGTAATATATTTCTGTCACAGTTTCTATAAGTAAAACCGAACTTTTATTTTGACGGGTTGTTGTGAAGACCTTTAAGTTCCTCTATTTATATGAAATAGTAAAATGCTCATGAAGTGACTCTCAGAGCAGTTTTAGAGATTACGCTCATGTATTCATGTACTTATATATTGAGGCGGCAGAGGCTGAAAACACAGGTAGCATCATGCGTGCTTCAGTATGTGTGTAGTAAACAAAACCGCGCCTCTGCACCATTCATTCACACAGAGACACGCAGAACATGCAGGGTTAATATTTAAATGGTATTTTGAGGCTTAATATTCACACACACTAGTCTGTGAATCATGTTTTGATTTAAGTGTACTGACCTACTTTTGATTTATTCATCCAAAATTTGGCAAATTCCATGACATTCTGCGTTATACAGTAAATTCCATTTTTATTACTGGATCCCAATTCCGTCTGCGTTTTCCACATCGCAGAAATCATAGGGCCCTGCAATTCTAACTCTGAGATATTAACTCAAAAAATTTATATATAGTTTATATATAGATTCTGAGTTTTATTTTCCCAGTATTGAGTTAAAAAAAATAAATAAAAAACACGTAGTGAGATATAAAATGTATGGAAATATGAGGAAAATGTAGCCTATAGATTAGATACAGATAGTCGCAATTTCCTTATTTATTTGTTTGTTTGTTTGCTTACTTATGTGGAAACTGGTCCAAAACAAATGCTTTGCATCATAATTTGTGCAAAATAAATAAATAAATAAACTTTCAAAAGCATTCATATATGTTTTTATCTTTCTGCAATTTGCATACAATATCCAAAAATTCAGAATGGATTAAAACCCATATTCATACGTATATTTCATAATTTCTATAATGATAATTCATGGATTGTAATTATCTTGTCTTCAATTTTTCAAATGAATTGACCACTGCTGTCTCTGATTGTCAGTGTGTACCCACAGTCCTTCAGAGTGTAAACAAACTCGTTGACTAATGTTTCCTGCCAAATAATAACATTCAAAGTATGCGAAAGATTCTTTTGAATTGAAGAAGACTCCGAATGTCAAAGAACCGACAAGCATTCAGGGTGACTTTCAGTGGAATGCTGTTGAAAATGAAAACTTTGTCTTTAGTTACGGATTTTTGGTCATATATTTTGAAGGCCACGTACAGGCTTCTTAGCCTGCAAGAGCACATCTGACATCTCATGCTTACCTTGACACTGATATCTAACTCAACGCACAAAAATTTCCACAACACTTCTTGTTTTTATGACAAATTTCTTTTCTGTGAAATTTCCAAACTGTGACACAATTCTTCACCATTCACCCAAATGATTATGTGCCTGAAACAAGAAGCTGTTCTGTAGACACAGGCATGACAGAGTAAACAAGGGCAATGACCGGGTCCAAACAGCTGTCATCAACATGACCTCTAGAGGTCAAATCATGTGATCTATTTACAGAGCAGTAAAACTTAACTCTTCTGTGCTACCGTCATTCTGTCAATCCCAGATGTCCATCAAGTGTCTATAGCTTTTATTTGTGCTACCAACCTCCTAAAAATGAATAAATGACCAAAAAACTCTAGACATCTCAAGCTTTTGAGCTTTTAGCAGATTATTTCAGATTTGTCTAATCCGTATCTACCTTCTTTTCCACCAGCAGATCAGTTGGATTGACACAATATAATGCATCGAGACCTCCCATAGTTGAAACATGCTAAATAGCCGAAGATGCCTTCCAATAACAGATTATCTGTCTATCCAGGGCATAAGCACCCCCTTTTATTGTACATATTAGCGTTTAGCGTGTATTTTAACAGATAATGTAACCAGGGACCGTCCTCCCCCACAGGACAGAGACAGAAAGAAAGGAGCTGTACTCAAAAAGAGGGCACTGCTCAAGGAGGGTGTTCACTTGCTAATGTTTGCATTTGTTTTGACCTTAAATGAAGCAAGATGTCCCAATGCCTGTCAGGGGAGATTTATATATCACCACCCTCTTAATTGCCACAGTACATCAGATGCAATACTTTAGGATGGTCTACAGCAGCCTCAAAAAGTACTTGGACACTTGAGTCACACTTAGAGACCCCTTGTAGAAAAAAAAAAAAAAACCTACTACTTCATACTTAAAAAAGGGTACTTTTTATGGAAATAATACACTTAATATAACGTAACTTTATGTAGTCTATATTATGCTGCTGTCACTTAATACAGTGATCTAATATAAACGTGATTTCTTTCCAAGCTGTTTACCTTCACAGACAGGTTTTTGTAACTTATGTGAGTTTTTACTTAAACTTAAACTTGTGTGTATTTGACAGTTTAAGCACAATAAGACATGAAAGAGAAGAGCTTAGTACTCGCATGCCATGTGCCTGCCGCCTTCTGTGTGCATGCTTCAGATGTGTGTACTCAGAAAACCGTATATCAGAAGTTTAAACTGATATGGCTTTAAAACGCATGATGAGCAGCATTTAAAGAGACATGCATGTTTCTGCTTCCACTCAAATTAGGCATTTTTCAAAATGATATAATAAAAGAGACAGTTCATTGAAAAACTGACAATTCTGTAATGATTTACTCACCCTCATGCCATTCCAAATCTGCTTGACTTTCTTCTGTGGAACACAAAAGATATACAGTATGTATACACACACACACATATACATATATATATATATATATGTGTGTGTGTGTATGTATATATGTGTGTTTTAAAACGTGTTTTTTTTTTTTTTTTTCTATAAAATTACATTAACAACATCTAGTGCTTTACTGTATGGCCAAAAAACTTTCAAAATATGCCCGAAAATGTGAGTTTCTGGTGACCTGTTCTGTCACCAATAATACACAAAATTTTACACAAACTGAAGATGATCACTCTTCATATCATGTTCGTATCACAGCTGAGAGCATTTCGTACATATTTTAACCAAGTGTCTTCATCACTTTCTATATTAATCTGCGATGAGAGTCATTGCGGAGACCTAATTCAGATCTCAGCACAGCCTCTCTTCTCCTTCACTTCACTCTCCCATGGACATTCTTAAGAAAATCTATACTTGTTTTGGAGAGGGAGGGAAGCAGATAAGATCTTCATTGACAACTAAATGACATTGTGTGTCCCTCGATAAGAGATTGCATCTGAGTGATCTAATCGTTTGAAATTCACTGTTGTTAATTATGGGCAAGTAGAACAGAAAGACATAGGCACGGTATGAAGTAACAAAAAGGTCTTGTTATTGGCCTTTGTTTGAGTAATTTGCGGATATTGATCTACGAGGACGTCTGCTGGCCAACTTGGACTGCAATTTATCTACGAGTGGATGTTATGGTTCCCTCATCAAGCCACCTAAAAAGACACAATTATGGTCCATGCATTCATTTGTAAATTATGGCTTTACATTATGCAACCAGAATCCTCCTGTTCCAGTGCGATCAAATATAGACCACCTTGAAAAAGAGAAAGCCCTGTTTAAGATGATGATGTTTATTGTCTATTATTACATTAATTAATTTCACATCTGACAAGTGGTTAATTGAAAATAATTAATACTGAGACTGATTTTAGTTTACACCATTGTCACCTTTATGATGACCAGTAGGGTTGTAGGGGTGTGTTTGGGGGATTTGTGTAAGCATGTTTGCACAGGTTACATTAACTGTAAATTAAAGCTGTTCTTTACTGCGGTATGTGACAAATTAGACTAAATTAGCATTTGCCTCATATCGGTGGTAATTAACAATGCTTTTATTCTGTCATCAGTTACTCAACCTCATGTTGTTCCAAACCTGTATGGCTTTCTTTCTTCAGTGGAACACAAAATAAGAACATCTGAAGAATGTTCATGCTGCTCTTTTCCATACAATGAATGCGACTCCAAAAATGACAAATATATAAATAAATGTATCATGAAAGTAGTTCACATAACTCTAAGTCATCTGAAGTAATTTGAAATGTACACTATTATGTATGTTGTATAAACTGTATCAAGTCAAGTTTAACTTCAATGCCAAGCAAACGTGGTTTATGTGTGTGATTGTGATGAATTTAAGTATGCGCATTAAGATTTTATACTGCAATATTTATTTAAAATAATCTATTGAATAACAGATCATCATTATATATCTGATAAAATATATTCATTATATACTACAATATATTTAGTAAGGAATATGCACATTCAAATCCTACAAATTTGAGGAAGATTTTTGGTAAATAATTGAACTAATGTGACAAATTTTTCTCTTTTCCTCATGCATAGTTGTAATATAACTGGTAATTTTAATAAAGTATTTTATTGTGCTCTTGTTGTTTTAATTTATATGGAATAGACCAGCATGAACATACTGACTAACATCATTAGTGTGTCACTGAAGAAAAAGGTTTGGAACAAATTGAGAGTGATGACAGTTTTAATTTTTGGGTGAACTTTAAACTGCAAACACAAAAACATGAGAGAACATAAGAGAAGAATGCTGAAGTACCTTTACTAATTCAATGATTGATCAATCCTTTGGTAAACATTTTACAGACTTATTGTTTATCATCTGTTGTATTTGGAAAAAGAAGATACTAACTACCTCAATCACTTTTTGGCATCACAAAAAAGAAAGGGAGATGCAAAAACAAGGTGCCAAATGTCGGAATATTAGATAATTTCGCTGTTTCCTCTCTTCCATCCTAAAAGCACTTGAAAATCAGTTCTTTTTTTCAACAGAGCACACTTACGAGCACGTCCATGGTTTACAGCAGTGAGGGAAAAAATTACGGAAAAGAAAAAAAGAATAGAAAAATGGAACAATCTGTGTTTAAGTAAATAATTGAATAAACTCAATTTGGGAAAGTTGGCAAACTGGGTCTAGGTAATGTTTTCACCCTGGTGCTGAAATAGTTTGAGACTGCATCGCACAACATCAGCCTCATCTTGTCAGCTCTGGAGAGCCCTTGAGCATGTTATTAGCTTGGTGTTCGCCTTGCCATTTTCCACCCGAGGCAGATGGGTAATTACCGAACTAATACTCTGATTGAGAGGAATCAGATGCAGTGGCTCACCCAATTAGATGATACATTAGCTTTCTTTCTTTGTAAGCAGCTAATGTGTGAAGCAAAGTGGCATTTCTAAGGGGGTCAGAGTCTCAAACAAGCGGCGAGTTGCAGATTGCGGCACTCCTCTCTTTCTCGCTCTCTCTCTCTCGGTCTTACTTTCTCTTTCCCTCTCTCTCTCTCCCTCCCTTTCTCTCTAATGGACTAATAGAGTGAAGTCTTCATCACCCGAAAAGCACACAGAATGCAAATCAGGCCCCCCACTCCCAAACAAAAGGAGGCAGAGGATATTCATGTCTGATGTGTCAGCTACAACATCAATTACACTGGAATACACTGGAGCTAATGAGAGAGACACTGTAATTGTAATAATTGTGTTCTTTTGTCAAACACATTGCGGTGCTTGTTGTTTTGGACAGTTGAAGAGTTCACTCTTTATTTTTAATCAAGGAAAAAAAGTTAGCTGAGTAAAAAATCCCAAACATCGGATTTCTCTTTATCATTTCACAAAGTGTCGGACGAGCTCAAACACACACTTCAACAACAGAATGCGACAAGTACGTAAAAACCTCAAAATCTCCAGTCACTCGTACAATATGTCGCTAACACATGTGGTGCTTTCATGTCCAAAATATTCTCATAACCCTGTTGTAGCAGGAGTTATTAGTGTCTCTGAATGATGCTTGCAGAAGAATTACCACATCTTTATCTTTGTTTTAGCTCGTCTCTGGGTGTAGCCATGCGCTTGATCTCCAGCCAAAACACATTAGTGCACATCTGTCCACTCACGCACACCACTGCGGCCAACTCTTTCACGCCATATTTCTGAAGAGCCCTCATTGCTGCCATTGTTCACTTTGTCTGACTATTTGCTCTATTCTCTTCAATTCCCCTCCTGTTGATGCTCGGTGACAGCTTTCAAAAAACAGCATATGAATGCAAAGAGCTAAAAAGCTGCATTTTTGGTTGTTTTCTGCAGTTGCTGAAATTGTTTTGTAGTTTGTCAGTTTCAGTTCTATGAAACTGATCTGCGTTTGTAATTTTACGTTTCCTGCTTAAAATAGTACATCAATGAAATTCACCTTCGCGTGTATTTTAGTTTAGTAAAACTGATTCACTGAGGTATCTGCATTGAGTGAGTCATTTCTGAAATGAGGGCAGAAAAATAAGCAGAAACATATATGTTTTTGAATGTATGAGGCATAATGAGTAGTTTTGGAACCTGGATGTGTCTGTGATGTTACAGAGACTGTGGCATCTGGATTTGGACAGCAGACAATGCTCTTACCAGTTATTAGAGAAGGAGTTGATTGTATGGTCATTGCAGAGAGCAGTTAGAACCCTGCACCACCTGTCACACCGGATAGTGAGGGCTGAGGTTATTCTAGCATATACAGACACGCTACATGACAAGATACAGAAAAAATGACAAGATATTTGAAAATATTAGCAGAGCTATTGCAGGTAATCACACCCAACTGACCAGAAAATAACTATAAATTATGTAGCAAATAACTTGTCTTCAAAGGTTTTATCTCAGTAACTTTATAGTTTTATGTCAGTTGTGAACTACATAAATGTTTGCTTTCTCTAGGGTTTTTGTACACTACCGCTGCATTTATTTGATCAAAAATGTAATATTGTGAAATATTTCTTTTTTAAAAATGTATTTATTGCGAAGCTGAATTTTCAGCATCCATTATTTTACAGTTGTCCTGCTTAATATACTTTGTTCAAACTGTAATACAGTTTTATTAATAGAAAGTTCAGAAGATGAACAGCATAGAAAAGCAGGTAACACTTTATTTTAGGGTCTCTTAACTAGTTGCTTATTAGCATGCATATTACTAGAATATTAGCCATTTATTAGTACTAATTAAGCACATATTAATGCCTTATTCTACATGACCTTATTCTACATCCCTAATCCTACCCAATACCTAAACTTAACAACTACCTTACTAACTATTAATAAGCAGCAAATTAGGAATTTATTGAGGGAAAAGTCATAGTTAATAGTGAATAAGTGTTCCCTATTCTAAAGTGTTACCGAAAAGCATTTTGAAATAGAGATATTTTGAAACATTATAAATGTCTTTACTGTTACTTTTGATCAATTAATGTGTCCTTGCTGAATAAAAGTATTAATTTTCCTCACAAAACTAGGCTAACTGTTTTGTGTTTAATTAATGGTTTTTACTGTTTTCTTTTTACCAAAAATCACAAAAATAGGCTGTTTAGTGGCAGGTCCCAATTGTGACAACGCACACCATATCGCGAGACAACATGCCCCGCTATTGACTCTCAATATTGGTACAGCTATTTAAAAATAAAGTACCCTAAAAAATGTCTTTAGAGCAAAAAAGTTTGACAACCAGCCCCAGTCTCGCTTATACAGAGATACATTTCCTCAGAGCATCCTTTCAGCTGATAGCTTAAACCACATGACGTTACATTTTGTGAATTAGTTCATTTTTGGAGTGATTGACACCTCGCAGTGTTAATATCTCAACTAGGCTTGTGTTCAACAAGGGGTATGTAATACAGTAAATGCCACTCGTCCTAGCATTAGTGAACCTTACTTGCTTTTTATCATAAAAAATTAACAGGCTCTCAGACACAAAAGGGGTGTAGTTGAGACTTCAAGTGTAAAAAAAAAAAGTTATTAGAGGGAGAAAGTGCATTGGAGGTGTCATTATGTGGCCAAATGGCCTTCGTGGAAAATGGTTCAGCACAAAAGAGAAAACCCCTGAGGGCATACTCAAATATTGTTACCAAACAATGACCCTGAGTGGCTCCTCGCCATGCAAATGTCAACATTCACACTTGGAAACATATGTGTGTTTTATTCCCGACGTCGAGTGCTACCTAAAGAACAATTATTCGTGTAATCTCGTCTGGCGGGACGGCAAAATGGGACGTATTCCTCCCTGGCGGGTAAAAGGAGCTCTCATTATGAAATACAAAGGCTCTGTTACAGATATAATAGAGGCTTATAAAAAAAGAAGAACTTGGTTTTGTGTTCCATGGTCATGTTTTATTTTTTCATTAATATGTGTGTCGCTTTGATAAAGATCACAGTCAATATTTTGCCATCAGAGTGAGAAGCATGCTGTCAGTAAGAACAGGCGTCTTTTGTTTGGGTAAAATAATCAGTCGTGGTAATATTGATGTTTTCACAGTAGCCTATATCCTTGCATATGCTGTATAATTAAATAAAATATTCATAATGTTTCTTAACTTCACTGAAAAAGACTAGAGCAAGTAGGCAAAGCATTTTTATTTAATAAATATTTTAAAACCTGAAAAAAAAAGTGGCATACAGCAATTGAATGCATGGTGAAGTATCTATTTGACATCAAAGACGAGGGGTGCTTACTCACGACATGACACAGTAGTATTTCCCCCATGTTCCTGCTGTTTATCGCCTTTTCATTCACAAAACAACCTGAGGTCAGTCTACTCATGTTCGGATCGTACTTCAGCACAGGCAGAAAATCAATAAACACTATTGCCCCCTTCGGCGAAATGTGGTTGTAGAGCATAGGGACACTTCATGTCCGTGAATCAGAAAAAAATAAACATCTCGTCCAGACAGCTCGTAAGTGCCTGGTTTGTTGCTATTGATTTTTCAGTTTATTCTCTCACAATAACTTAACTTCTCATGTGATTCCACAATAGAGAGACCTGTTACTCCTTTCTTATACAGCAACGAGGGCACAATGAAGATTCTGAAAACAAAACAAGTGCCAAATTAAAAAAATTGAGAGTATTTGTACTAGCTCATATAATTTTATACCTGTATTAGAGTAAAAAGCTCATGGACTGACTAGAGATGAGGTACTTGGACTCAGACTGCAACTGACCCTTTGCCAGGATTGACAAGTGATCTGATCAATCATAATGCCGAATCTACCATTTTTGTCCAACAAACCAGACAGGAGAGCAGATTAATTTCGGTGGACTTGAACTTAAAAAATGGTATTAAGATCTTTCCGTGGTTAAAACAACATACCTTCTGATGTTCATTCATGTTTATTTCATGCTATAGTAAAGAGGAAGAGATTATCGGTTCACATGCTGCTTGAACTGAGGCGTTACAACGATCTGTCACAACACATTAAAGAGCCACAAAATGTTTTTTATTGTTTAAACTTATTAAAAAGTGAAAAATTTGAAAGCTGAGACTTTGTTGCATACCAAGGGCCAGTTTTACTAACAGCTTGTGCCAGCGCAAACCGTCTTTTGGTGTTAAAATAGTACTACTAAAGACGCGCAGTGATGAATTAACGCTGTAAAGGCATGGACACAGTTATTTTTGCGCCTGACCTTACTGAATATGCATTTGTAAAAGTTTCCCTTTCAGACGCAAACTTTATGGGAGGAGACTAACGTTTGTGCTCGTCAAATACTGGTATTTGCGCCATTATTTAACACCCCAAAAAAGCATGTCTTAAACTATTTTGCACTTGACATAGCTGCAATTACTGTTGCTAGGAGAAGGCACAGAAAAGAGAGCGCGTGGTAGAAGGGAGAGGATTTTTTTCACACGTGTTAATTTATTTTGAATGCAAGAACACCACAAAAATATCATTTGCCAAGCCATGTTATTTTTCATTTGCTTCAGGAAATAAAAGATGACTTGAAACCCTCAACTAGGAGTCACGCAATACCAGGTCTATCAAAACTTCTTGCAACTTCTAGCTTAAGTTTTTGGCCTCCGGTTCTTTTCAACATACCGTGGCTTCTTTCTTTCTTTATTCTTTATTTGCGACTACTCTAATTTGCGCTGCACTTGGTATATTGCATTGGTCGATATGTAAATGAGATGTTGCGTCTGTGTTCTTTAATTTGCGTGTTGTCCACACACATTGGCGCTATTTTGCGCTATCGCACTAATTTGCCCTGTTTAGTAAAACTGGCCCCAAAAGTAGCCTGCTCTGTTTTGTCTGTCGGCACATTGTCAGTGTCTTTCCTCCGCTACGTATTTTTTTGTTGTTGTTGCGAAGGGCCAATTATGAATGAACTCAAATGCACTTGGATGGACCTGTATTCAAAATTGGCATGTGTAATATGAAAGATTAAAAAAAAAGTAACAACATAAAATTAAGATGACAAAACCTTAATAAAGGTCTCACACTCAAACTCAATTGGTTAAGGACTTCAGACTCGACGAGGTTGACTTGGACCCAACACTAGTATTGACCTTTCCAGCCACACTTACTGAAAGAAATAATTTGCTATAGAAGACACTGAAGTCAAAAGAATAACTGAATAGTTAGTAAAAACCCTAAGGAATCCCTCCACAAGTACCATTTTGTTACTGTATTTCCTACTGAAACAGTAATTTGGGGCAGGATGTATTATCCATTTTTTTAAATAGCTTTTAGCCTTGCATCACAGCAATGAACATGATTGGCTATATGCGATTGCTAGCTTATATTTGATTGGATGAAAAATTGGACACACCTATGATTGCAAAAAATGATGTCATCAGTATTTTTCTTCCATTTTCCCCGAAGAAAAAGAATGTAAACCTTAAATGCATATATCTGCTAAAAGTGCTAGCTTACAGATGACCTCAAAGCTAACAGATTACTAAAAGCCACAAAACTGATTTCACAGGGCCTTCTAAAGACGACCAATGGATGGTATGCTCACATATTGCTCCTCCCCCTCATCTTTAGCCCCTCCTGCAGCGAGAGGGCAGGCGGTGTAATTAGCTGTGGGGGGCTTCTAGCGACCCTCGTCTCTGTCTCACCTTGTAAAGCTCACTGCAGGCTATCTTGCATTGACTGCGAATGTCACTAATGAAGGTGTGAAGCCCTGAATTATGACAACATGATCGACTAGCAGGTCTTAACGAGTGGCTGGGGTCTCACCTGAAGTTAACGACTGTATAATCCTCCATTCAGTCTGGGTTATACAACATAATGATAAAAAAATATAACTGTCCTTCTAACATTCATAGCGCTGCTAATCAGTGAAAGCCCATATCAAACTAACATTTGTTCTGACAATTTCCATTTGCTGTCAGTCAAAGAGTCTGAATGTCTGAAGAGTGTCTTTGTTTTAGGGGAGAGCAGGGATCATTGGTTTTCATGGTTTTTGCTCAATTATTCAGAATATTATTCAGAAAATATTTGGACCAAAGCTTTGAAATTTTGCCTCAAACATTTTGATATGTTAAAAAGTCATGTATTGTTACATTTATAACTATAACTCAGATACAATTAAGCTAGAAGTATGCAAAGGCCAATGATACACATCCATGCTGGATAATTGAAATAGAGGTACATGATAAATGTGTCATTAAATGAAATGCTATGCTATGTAATGCCAATTTATATATTTTATACACACTGTACACTACCATTCAAAAGTTTGAGATACAGTTAAAAAAGTTTGATTTCTTTAAAAGAAATTCACATTTTTATTCAGCAATGATGCATTCAATTGATCAAAAGTGACAGTAAAGGCATTTCTAATGTTACTTTCTATTCTACAAATAATCCTGAACAAAAGCAGCACAACTGTTTTCAACATTGATAATAATAAGAAATGTTTCCTAAACAACAAATCAGCATACTGGAATGATTTCTGAAGCATCATGTGACACTGAAGACTGGAGTGTATTACATGTATAATATTGTCGTCCCCTGATTATGAAGCACAGTCATGTGATACATGTAATACATGTTAACAAACAGCAAACAACACAAGTGAACTAACTGACATGAAAAATACAATATAATTAATATAGTTAGAAACACTGTCAGAGTAACTATTACATTTAACATTTTAATTAAATTTACTGTATAAATATTATTTGCTTCATTCATACAGACAAGAACAATGCAGATTTTTGTAATACAGCTATCAAACCAGACACAAAAACAAATGCAACTTTTGATAGATACAGTAGTCTAAAATTAAATATTTGATTACGTTTACAATTACCACAACTTTATAAACAAGAATAGCAGTATGGCTTGCTTAAAACCCTTACCTCTTCAGTCAAAGGCATATGAGGTCAACAAAGACAGAAGGAAATTCTTATTGCTTTAATGATTATTAATTGGTTTTATTATGTTGATTTATTTTATTATAGACTCCCATTATGTTCTCTTAATGACTAGGGCATTTTTATCCTTTACATACACCTGTAATATTGCAAGA
This sequence comes from Spinibarbus caldwelli, assembly GCA_039654775.1. NCBI lineage: Eukaryota > Metazoa > Chordata > Actinopteri > Cypriniformes > Cyprinidae > Spinibarbus > Spinibarbus caldwelli. The sequence goes on from CM077251.1 coordinate 18,217,888, forward strand.
GACGATAATAGCAGAAAAGAAACAAAATTAAGGGGCATATTTATTGAACTTGCTTAATTAAAGAAGTTACTTGGTATCTTTTGTCCATCCACATTAGAAAACTGTATTATTTGCATTTTTTCTGCTTCTTGTGATAGATGTGAGGTTCTAAATTAATTAATGACCTCAACTGTGAATTCAAAAGATGGCCATCACAAAAGCTCCTTCCATCGTAAGTGCAGCTCGGGTAACCGAGCATTCTGCTGCGCCTGTTGTTTCTCCTTCCATTCAACTGCAAATTGGAAAGTGATGTTCAGCAACTCATGGGGTAGGACGATATAATTGTACATAATTGGTGAAAACTGAGGGCAGAAAAAAAGGAAAATATTGAAAAGGAAAAACATTAAATTAAAAAGCAGTGCCCTTGTGATTTGTGCCGCAGAGCAAATTCTTCATTCTTCCTCAGAAACGTCTTCTATTGAAATTCTAGAATATAAGCAGGGTGATTTTTAAATAAAATACGCAAAATAGACGTCGTCAAGACAAATGAAGCAGCGGCAGCAGTACTGACTGGTGATGCCAAACCTTCCTAGTTGGATATTACGAAAGCAATTCTTCATCGTGAACACAAATAATCAAAAAATGTGGCTAAATAAATAAAGAACCAGTTCTTTATATATTTAAAAGTAGCTCCATTTTGCAGATCCCCCTTCTGACCCTCTTCTTCTCATATTAATGCACTTCATACCACTGGACAAAAATAAAAAGCATCAACAAAAAAGGCCACAAGGCCTATGCTGGTCTAACAATAACCTTTCTTTCCATAGCAAATGCAAATGCATTAATGATCACTGTCTCAGTCCTATGACAGGTATCAATGCGCACTGCTCATTGATAATAGAGCAGACCGAACAGCACTGAACATCTTGGCACAGTGGCACCGTGTCCCTAAGACCCTGCCTGAGGCGTCACACGACTCCAGAAGGTCAGTATCCCCCTCCCTAAACCAGTCTACCAACGACTGCTGCATGATTCAAGAGTACGCAACGCAACAAGGTACACCGCTTGCCGAGTCCCACCAGACTTTGCTCGCAAACTTATGGAAGAGGCAAATCATCGTCCTTCGGCTCTCCACATAAACGGAAGCCCCTTTGCTTGAAAATTACTTACAGCTAGAAAATAATTGGTCTCAAAGGGCAAATCTGCGGCTGACTATCAGGTGTGATTCGCCACTGTCACGTCTGCACTGACCCCAGCCCGTGTGCCACCGTGCCAAGAAAGCCACGCATTGTGTGTCTGCGTATAAACAGACAGGAAGCACAAAGAATTTGCAGACGGCTATGTTGCATTCAAAACACATGTGGGTCTGGATGGTCTTGGTTCCTTTGTCTGATCTGAAGCTGAGTGGTTGCCAAGATAAGGAGGCTCCAAGATTTTTCGTCTCTTTGTTCTTCATCTTATTGATACGTTCCAGTATTTTTTTCCGTTTCCATTTTTTAATGATCCCTTTGGGAAAGACGTTCCATGCTATGAAGAACAAAAACTGAGCATTTGGAAACGGCACTGTCCTGTTTAAACGCTGGAATTATTCGCACCTTAAAAGAAATCTGTTTCTATATTTACAACAATGTACCTTCTGAAGCACCATTGAGCAGCTCCGACAACTTCATCTTCAGCGTCATTGTGCACTCAGAGCGATCCTGAAAGCTCTAATGGCTCTGGTGTCGGACGTTCTCACAGTGCGGAGTGACACAAAGGCCTGAAGGTATGAGTGACACGGCTCACAAATGTAAATGAGTGATGGAAGCCCTTGAATGACTGCCACTATAGGAGGAACCATTAAGGAGCCGGGCCAAGAGCATCTTCCCAAGCACATCTCATCCATGCCTCCCTCTGTTTTTCTGTGCCGGTTCTCCTTGCGTCTTCCAGCGTCCCCTGGCCTCCCCCCGTTCCCCATCCTCGCTCATTGTGTGAAGCTCTCCTCCCTCCCCAGACAGAAAGCTCTGAAAGCTTCCCCATAAGACAGTCCCATTCTCCAGTATCCCCATCATTTGCTTATCTAAGTGCCTTCCTCTGTTTACCAGGAGTGGCGGACAAGTGGTTCTGGGTAGCGGAGGGGGTAGGTGGTGGTGGTGGGTGGGGTTGTTCAAGGAGACGTTGTGGAGAAAATGAGTCTGACAAGAAAAAACTGGCATCAATGAGCAGACAAGTACTGTGGATGCACGCATACTTCACATATGCAGGTACTTTGTGTACACAGGGCCGCCCATCTTAGTGAGCTGCTCTCTGTTGATTTTATAATACCCCCTCATTTCCTTTCTTGTGTGGAGCACTCTGTTGTTATACCCATTATTCCCTTTCCAAGAGCTTTTTCACATCCTCGCCCATCATTATGGGATTCGAGTGCTGTTTATGCGCTTTCATTTTCAGACGGAGATCTTAATAGATTGAATTGATTATCCCTCACACAGTGTTCATACTCCAGGGCCTCATCTACGAATCCAAGACATTATTCGCTCGGAGCTGTGAATTGTTTTTTGATAGAAACTTATCGTCTACTTTTCAAGACTGTTTTATCCTTTTCAGTTCCCTTTCATTTGCATGAACCTTTTTAGTAATCATGTTATGTGATCTAACTTCGGGTGCATCTTAAAAGGGGAACTCACCCATAATGAAAATTCACCCTCACCCTCATGTCATTGCAAAATTGTATCATTTCATCTGTACAACACAAAGTCAGATGTTGGGCACAATGGTCATGCTGCTCTTTTCCATACAGTACAAGTAAAATGAAAGGTGAACATTCACTGTCAAGGTCCAAAATAACATAACGCACAAACTTATTATATGGCTTCAAAATACTTTTTTTTTTTTTATAGGTGTGTGATGAAAAGATCAATATTTAAGTCAAAATCTTCCCCTCAAAGCAGTGCATATTCAAATGAGGCGTGTCATGATTGGTTAATAAGCACAAGTAAACAAGTTGTTGACATTAAATCTAGCATCACTAGGTGCTGTCAAGCCAACTTGTTCTCAGGTGTAATTTCGTACGAATTTGTACAGCGTAATTCATGGGAAAATGTATGATTTGTAACCAAAAAAAAAAAAATGTAAAAAAAAGAACGCCGATGGGGCATGAGCAGGTCACACGAAAAAAAACAAAAAAAAACAATGAGACTACTAAATTCACAGGAATTTGCTACCAATTTGCCAAAAGAATATTACACCTCCCAAACAGCATGAAATTAGTCTATATGACTCGTTAACTGCATAGCAAGTCTTGTGAGATGATGCGATAACCCTTGTGAAGAAACATATAAAAAAAATTGTAGTCATTATTCACTAAAAATCTTTCTCTCCACCATGATGTCTTCCATGAATGAAAGGTTTGATTTTTCTTGACATGATTTTTTATTTCCGAGTGAACTATCACTTTAAACTAGAAATGTAATAAAATATTTCATAAGGTTACTGTGGAGGCGTTTCGATGATATTGCAGCATTCCCAACGCACCGGGATCCATAACGCACAATCATCAAATGTATTCATTACGGACCTGAACAATGAACGCAAATCCACCATGTATCTTTTTTTAAGTGGGTGGACCTGCAAGCTGCGGGGCCACACGTGATCTCATGGCTCATGAATGGGTGAGATGGACCCCATGTCACCGCCCTGACCCCTCCCTCCTGAGTGGGCAGGGCCATGAACTTTCCAATTACAGCTCGAAATCCGAGCGTCTCGGTGTCATTACTTTCTCAGGCGGTACACAAACTACACGTCCCTCTTCAACACAGCCGTGTAGAAGAGCACAAATCCAGATTGATTTTAAAATTCAAAACCCACAACAGGAATATAGCAAAGTCTTCTGTTTTCTGTGTTTCTCCAAAAGTCTCCTTTGTGAACTTCGCATCAAAGCCCTGACGAACAAAAGCGGCCAGCCGTCTGACAAAGACAAGAGCGGATGGTATGTGGAGCCATCTGTTTTGGAGGACACCCAAAATCTTGTGTATGGGCCATACTTAGCTATCCCACAATTCCATTCCAGGAGTACACTAGCCTCCTATTCACGCACTGGGCCATATACTGCCCATCTCTTGGCTGGCATTTTTTTCCCTGTTACAATTAAGTAATTTATTCCTTTCTTCGCCCTCCTTTTTAATGAATCCAAGCCACAAACAAGCCCCAGTTGCTCCTATTCAAGGCTTGTGATTGCATCTGGCAGTAATTGCTGCAAAAGCTGAAGTGGGAGCAGGATGGAAGCACATTGTTTTGGGGGTAATAGGTGAAGACCTGCCTCTCTTGACCTGTAATACATTAGTGTCAGTGAACATTTGGCAGCCCTCAAATGATTAGCAATGAAGATGAATTGAGAGGGAAAAAAAAGAAAAAGAAAAAGAAAAAAAAAGGTAGAAAATCTGCCTCATCTGAAACACTGGAGCCCGCATACATTTGCATGCTGATTAGTTGTTCTTTTGTCTGTGCTCCTAATTATTATGACACATAATGTCTTCATCATGCAAGATTCAGATCGGTCTTGTTCAAAATTTATGTAGGGAAGGGGGGGCGAAAAACGTTTATTGATTCTACATGGAAGTACTTTTTGTTGTGCTTGCTTTTGTTGTTCGTTCTCCTTTTTTTTAACGTTTCCCATTAATTGAACACAAATTGGATTGCCTCCGACTAGTGCGTTTCAGAGCGAGTTTTGAAAAATCATATTTGTTTTGCTCTTGTTGACAAACACGCAGGTAACCTCCTCACTTCCTGCTTGTGTGGATATGCATTTGGCTCCTTTTTTTAGCATCTCTGGCAGGGACAGCGATGCCTAATGCGTCCTGGAGCTTCCAAGAGGTGCACGAGGTGTGCTGAAAATGAGACAAAAATGAGATCATCATTTGCGGTTATTTCTTGCCTTGCACCTTGATGACACATTTTAGATGAATTTATTTTTATTATCATTTCCTAATTCTCGCAGATCGCTCCATTTACAGATATGGGGGATAAATCTCCAGATTAGAGATTACGCTGAGTGCCAGATTTTGGAATCAGGGTGTTAAGGCTGTATGTCTTCATCTGGCAGGGGTGGACGTAGACGCTTTTAGCAGCAGCAGACAGGTCTGAGGGGTTCATGCCGTTTGCGTCATTAAGCACAGCCTGGCGACTGTTGTTTTTCTCCCAAAATATCAACGTGTAAGAAAAAAATGTGATGTTCAACAGAGGATTGAACATTAACTTGAATAATTCAAATAAACAACCTATTTTTGAAAAAAATCTCAAATTGTATGTCCATAATATCATAACAGTTTAATTGTTTAGAGGTTGTATAGACTCGATGAAGTATCTCGGATGTTTGTCATTAAAATGCTTATATCTGACATAGTATAAAATTGTGTGGCTCATATTATATATGTATTGATACAGTTTGAGACATTGCTGAGATCTTTTCTGAAACTTCACAACTGCAGACATGATATTGATATCTTGTTCTCCATCTCATCTAATTTGTTTCTAAGTGAAATGATTGGAGATATTAAATACATCATTTGCGATTAGTCTTTTCTGTGAGTCGCTTAGAATATGATAAAAGGCTCAAGAAGTCTGACATGGTGAAATAATTAACTCATCAACTTCAGTGCGGTCAATTCGTCTTTGCTTTTAATCATCAGATCCAAACGTTCCATCCCGTCCCAGCATGTGGTTTATGCAGGAGATCTGACAGCAGCAGAATGTGTGACGGTGTGTGCTGCAGGAGACAGCAGAGGGAGCTCAACAGACCAACTACAGCTCCTCTTCACATGCATACATTCTATCACACACATATTTTATATATCAAATGAGGAAACCACGATATTGTGCCTTTTTTCAGGACTTTTTGATAAACAGGTAGGTTGATGAACAGCATTTATTTGAAGTAGAAATCTTTTGTAACATTGTCTTTACTGTCATTTTTGATAAATTTAATAATCTTTATCAGTTGCATCCTTGTTGAATAAAAGTATCAATCCCAAAGGGGGGGAAATTATTGTGAAGTCAAACTTTTGAATGGTAATAGATATGTGTATATTTTTTATATATATATATATATATATATATATATATATATATAAACATACTGTATGTAGACATGATAATAGGCCAAAGACATAAAGCTGCCATACCTATTAATTTATTCAAAAATGTATTCAAATGTTCACATACAATGACTTGCAAACACCTCTGTAATGAAGAGCATTAAAATTCATTTTAATACTTTTTGGGATGGATAAAGTAAAAAAAAAAAAGCCTCATTAAAAGACTGAAATTTATAAAAGAAAACCTTATCAAGTACTATTGCATAATCTTTTTTAGTATTATTATTTCTAACAAAGAAAATTGTTTCAGTGCCTATTAATGTAAAAAAAAATATTTATTTTTTTCTATTTGCCCACCAAGTCAAAGTCACATGGTGCAACCAACATGCAGAAAAACAGGAAGCGATTTCATGTAGAGAACCCCTGCCAGTACTCATGACTGTCAACATAAGTCAGATTTTTAGATCATTTACCTTTTATGACAAGACGAGGTTAGCTCTGGTATGTCATGTGGTGCAAAAATAACTAATAATTTTTACCAAAAATGTTTTACCTTTTTACCTAACAATATATATACAGTCTAATAATTAAGATGTGTATTTATTTAAAGTGTAAGGAGATATATTATTTTGATGGTTACACCACATGACATTTTTAGTGTCATTCAGCTTAAACTTCTTAAACTGTAGAACTACACTTTCTTCCTTTTTTCCTTTTTTCCTCTCTTAAATGTCATTGACCATCATGCAAAATTTAAGGATCAAACTTAATATTTGAAGTTGTAATTAAAATCTATCCAGCACCTTGAATATACTGTAGCAGATAATGTTTCAGCATGGTTGAATGGACGTACATCCTAAGATCCGCACACTGCCGCTGCCCCGTCCCCGAGGAACGGTGTGCCTCAGACGTGCAGGGCGCAGGGGTAGTGAGGAGCGCTAAGTCTGCAGCTACGTCAGCCAGTTAATTTGTTTACTGCCGGCATTTAGCCATCCGACGCACTCCAGGGGCACCTGAACACTTGGTAAAGACAATAATTATCCAGCCCACTGGAGGACACACACACACTCACATCCCTGAATGCCGTTCTTTTTTTAACTAAGCTTATTAACTGTTCAATAGATTGTTATGCATGATTTTTTTTACAACTTCAAAAACACAGCGTGCCATAGCGTACTCTCAGAGGGCCCGCAGTGCTAACCGAGCGCATACCGCTCCTTGTTCCTCTCATGAAAAGGTCTTGTTGCAGTTGCAGTCCGTGAAATGTGCTTTATTTGATTACTCGTGCTCCACTGTACTCGTTTCTCCATGTGACTCGATTTACCGTCAAGAGACTTGGCTTTCGCTACAAAAACATGTTTCAAACTAATAGCCATTGTTTAAAATTTTCAGTCTTTTATGTGAGACTGACACTTTGTATTAGTAAGTAAATTTAATAGTGAACTGAAACACTAGAACAGCATATTTCAGTGTTCACCTGTGAGGAAAAAAAAAAAAAAAGTGAAAATGAAGTTTGAGCTGTAATTTAGACAATTGTAATAATTACCCTTGCTATTAAAAATCTTACTACAAAGTACAAGTGTGACCCCTTTAATTAGTTATAACAAATTCAAATAGGGAATCTGATAATGTATCAATTTTCCCTGAAACAAAATACCCTTTTTTCAACTTGTAGAGTCCATGAAGTCATCAAGGAGTGCTGTTACATGAGTTTGAAAAAAGGCTCTGAATGAGGTTCTTCTTAATTTAATTAGGATGGATATCTTGACTGATGGATTATCATACACACTTGAGAATTTCAATCCATTTTCAAACTGATAGTGGGGCAAATGTAAAGGTTTGTGTGACAAGAATATTTGAAGCCATTTAAATGAGAATATATGGGACAAAATAATGTAAATCTCAAGATTTATGTTGAATGTTTCATTGGCTATTATGTCTAAGAACTTTTATCCAAGGGCAAAGATAGTAAAAAAGTTATGAAGCTCATAAATTAGCATTTTAAATTTAAATGTATATAAACTGCTGTTCAAAAGTTTGGTGTTGGTAAGATTTTTAAAATGTCCAAGTCTCACCAAGACTGCATCATTTGATAAAATAAAAAAATTAAATTAAAATAAAAATACAGAAAAAATAATTACAATATCTTACAAATATTTTTACAATATAAAAGGTATATATTTCTGTTAATATATTTTAAAATATTTCATTACTCCAGTCTTCAGTGTCACATGTTAATTTGGTGCTCAAGAAACATCTCATTATTATCAATGTTGAAAACAGTTTGTGCTGCTCAATATTTTCTGTAGAAACTGATGCATTTTTTCAGAAATCTCTGATGAATAGAAAATTAAAAAGAACACTACTGAGCTAATAACATGAAAGCCTACCCTAGTGAAAAATAAATATACTTAATTGCATTTAAAATATATTTATTTTATGATAAATATACTAAAAATAGATTGACATGTCTATACTAAATGAAAATACATTCTAAATGTAGTTATTTCATGCTTTCACCAAGCACAAACTTAATGCACTACAAATTCATTTGTAAAATACTATACTTTTTTACAAATGCATTTGGGGAAGGATGAAATATATATATTCATTTTTAAGAAAGTACACTAGCTAGGTTCTTAATTCCATCTACAACATGTTTGAAACTTGTTAAAAGTGATTTTCACACATACATACCCATATAAACTAACTGGACGGAACGTTTGAAAGAGGACACCACTTCATAACCCCAATGACATGTCCATACTCACTCAGCCCAACAACTAATGTCGATAAGGGATGAATGAAGCAACTCATCTTATGATCCTGTAGCTGTATGAAGGCCATATAATGTATGTCTGTGGGGATTGTTTGTATTGTATCTTGTCATATAATTTAAGTAAACAAGGCCACTGTATGAGTTCTCACCTAAGACTATGGCACAAGAGACAATATCACATTTTGTGTATTGATATGTTTGTTCCTTCACCCCTTAAAAGTGTCTTAAGTATTTTAATAATGTGATTTTAACATTGGCCTAAATATAAGCTACAGTATATGTTCAGTGAAGGGGGCTTGATAAGTCAGTCTCTCCTCACCTTATACCTTCATGAGCTCTGAAATTCACCAACAATCGGTTTTGCTGTACTTTTGCTAAACACCTGAACTCGGTAGAGTGCACACTATTTGGAATCTGTGTTGCTGGTTTGGCACATTTTTTAGAAGAAACCTTTAGAGTCTAGAAACTCAGTGCAGCTAAAGACACAAGTCTCACCATGTATTTCAAATCTGAGAATGATGAAATTATTTTAAGATGATGCTGTGTATTTTTATTTTTCAATTTTTTTAAGATGAGACTTTCTTTTTGGGCAAACCGAAGAAAATGTGAGGTATGAATTGAAACGTCCAGTATGTTTCTGCTAACAGGTGCTGTAAGGGCTGAGTTTCCAAACACAACTTTTGCCTACAGCGCAAATGTAAGAATGGGGGATTTGCAAATAAAACTATTTAATTTGTTAAATATTGAAGTAATTCTTCAGTAATTTATTTTAGTTGAATCCTCTGTTGACTTATGATTAAATGTACAATACAACACGCTGTATTTGGGTTCTACTTGAGTATAAAAATAGTATAGATAAAAAGAAAAGTTTTGAGTTGCAAAAAGTTTTAATAATAATTCATGATGCAGTACTTTGTATAGTTATGAACTTTAACTTTTCAATAATTTAACCACACTTCAGATAGTGTTTTTCACAATTTTGCATGGTTGCAAAGCAGCTTTACATACATATGTGACCCTGGACCACAAAACCAGTCATAAGTAGCACGGGTATATTTGCAGCAATAGCCAAAAATACATTGTATGGGTCAAAATTATCGATTTTTCTTTTATGCCAAAAATCATTAGGATAAAGTAAAGATCATGTTCCATAAAGATATTTTGTAAACGTCCTACTGTGAATATTATATATATATATATATATATATATATATATATATATATATATATATATATATATATATATATATATATATATATATATATATATATATATATATATATATACACACACACACACACACACACACACACACACACTTAATTTTGATTTGTAATATGCATTGCTAAGGACTTCATTTGGACAAATTTAAAGGCGATTTTCTCAATATTTTGATTTTTTTTTTTTTTTTGCACCCTCAGATTTCAGATTTTCAAATAGTTGTATCTTAAAAAGTATCATGGGAGAGTGTGTTCTCTTCGAGTCTCACATCTCCTCTTGCACCTCCAAGGCAGCGTAATTTGAGGTTGAGGAAGGTGGAGCGTAAAACATGGAAGCTGCCCATTTTCCTCAGGATGATGAAAATTGATCCAACATTTCATATCATAACTGTCATATTATTTTCATTATTCCTGCCTGCAAGAATGTGGTATTAACACTAATGCAAACTCAGGTAAGGTAATTGCCACTAATGGATGTGAAGGACTCTAAAATTGGATGTCATTAAAGCCGTCAACACATTCTCTGGATAGTTCAATTGTGTGGCTATGCACTAAGAGAGGGAGAGGGTGGTGGAGAGAAAGAGAGACAGACAGTACGAGTATTAAACATATGGCAGTATGGAGAAAAGAGGTCAGAACAAGCAAATTGAGGTTATGTATGTAAGAAACTTTCAGGCACAAATCACACGTAATAAAATTCTTACTCACAGCTCGCATCTGTGTGTTTCAAGGCAATTTGACGTTTTTTCACTTACAGGAAAGAAGAAATAACCACACTGCTATCAGCATGAAACTATATGCTGTTAGCAAAACTAACAACGTGGAGGAAAACAGATGATACACAAGGTGCTCAGACTTATTTTTCTTATTTTACAGAGTATAACCACACTGTAAAATATTTGTAATTTATACAGAAAAAGACTGAAAAAAAAATGCAACAGTAAAAACTAATTAACTGTAAGTTACAAATAGAATGCAAATAATACAGTTGCATTATATGCAACTTCACTGTAAAATTCTGTAAAATGTATAGTTTTTAAAGTTAAAAACTATGAATTATCACGTAATTTACAGTAAAAAAAAAAAAAAAAAAAAAAACAGTAAACAGAACATTTCCAGAAAGACCTGCATGATAATATTTTGTTTAAATAGTTTTGTTTGTTCTTATTTTTGTTATCAGTAATGTACATTAGGAAGTTTTGTGTTTTCTATTATTTAGTTCATGTTTATTGCACTTCATTTTAGTATCATGCATGTTGCACTGATGATATGAGTATTGTTTTAAGGACAGGCTTCTTACGTTAAACAATGATTCATAATGTGACTTTATTTTACCATCTGTATTATTATAGTGGTTATCAGTAAATTTTACAGTACAAAGCAGGTACTGTAGATTAGTATGTTAACATTCATTAAACAATATCACTTGATGAAATACACGGTTACAATTTGTAGAATACCTGAAACACTGTCACCATATTTTTACTTTATATTTATGCCAACTAGAGCTTTTTTTTTTCTTTTTTTTTAACTTTTAACAGGATATTTATCCTTTAGATTAATAATAACAATAATAATAATAAATAAAAACTAATACATTATTTTATGTTTTATTTTATGTTTTTTTTTATGTTTATATTTTGTGTGTGTGTGTACCTGTTTTTCTATTCAGGTGGGAACTTAAACCTGAATACACACAGACTCATGGGGACTCGTGTCACGGTGGGGACCTAAATTGAGGTCCCCATGGGTAAAGAAGCTTATAAATCACACAGAATGAAGTTTTTTGAAAATCTAAAAATGCAAAAAGTCTCCTGTGAGGGCTAAGTTTAAGTGTAGGGTTGGTGTAGGGCAACAGAATATACGGTCTGTACAGTAGAAAAACCAATATGCCTATGAATGTCCCCACAAGGATAGCGAAACAAGTGTGTGTGTGTGTGTGTGTGTGTGTGTGTGTGTGTTCGTGTGTGTTCTGCAGAAAAAAGAAAGTTTGGAACATCATGAGAATAAATGATGGCATTTTCAGTTTTGGATTAACTGTCGCTTTAAAAAGGCAACTTCAAAACAAGTTTTTCGAACATGCATGTTCATATTTGCATTCCGACTATTAAACATGTCACTGCAGCACTGTCAGACATTCAATGGAGGATGACATAAAAACTACAGCTATTAAGTGAAATTGATATCTTATCATGAAACAATGAACAGGAATTATACAACTGGATAAACCATCTGAGTGTAATTAACAATCTAAGCGTTTTGATTAGTGCCACACCAATGTCATATATCTCCCAATTAAACTTCCCGCGATCCCGCGGGTCACGCTCATGTCATTTCTTACATGTATTTTGCTTCAGCACACATAAAAGACAAGACAGTGATCCCAAGTTTTGCTCTGCCTCTTTCAAATCACAGTATGACAGCTATAAATTAAAGCATCATCCTGAGAGAGAGAGAGGACCATAAACAATGATTTTCAGTCGCATTTGCACGTTTTTTTCTCGTTGCTTAAAAAAACAAGGATGAGGTAAATGGCAGAGGAGTGAGAGTTAACCAGAGACCTCTCCGACTGCTCCTCAGAAACGACTCGTGAAGGGAGATAATTGACGAGAGTGAAAGAATGGATCTCTACTCTTAAATAACAGGATTTGCGGTAACCTGCACATTAAGGTGTTCATAGCCAGTTAGCTGCTGATGACAAAAGGGACACGAGGCGAGTATTCTACCCTGTCAGGAAGAGGCCACTGCAAAGTGTGCTCCGATATGTCTCCTATTCATCTGCGGTGGGTAATTACTTCAAACCCTATATTACCATGGTAATGAGACACTACAGCACTGTCAAACCCTGCCAAGCAAAAACAAGGTGATCTAGAAGAACTTCAGACTGATCTTTTGTCTGTTGGTGGGAACGAGCTGTCTAGTTTCAGAACAGTGTGTTTTGGGAGAAAGGAAAAAATTCTCTCACGATTTCTTCCTTTAATTGTTAAGATGCTACACACATGAATAACGTCTCGGTTACGTATGTAACCCTCGTTCCCTGAAGGAGGGAACGGAGACGTCACGTCGGATGACCGACGAAATTGGGGATCTCGCCAGAGAGACCAATCCACTTCGAGTGTAACTAAACGAGCCAATGGACATTGGCATGCGATTATTGCATCCAGCTGCCGCTGATCACAGCGTGAGCATAAGAGGCAGCTGATGCACCGCATCAATTATGTTTTCGCTGAGGAGCCGAGCCGGCGACCCGGCAGCTCAGCGGTGGTACAGCGACTGTGGCGACGGGACGTGACGTCTCCGTTCCCTCCTTCAGGGAACGAGGGTTACATACGTAACCGAGACGTTCCCCTTTCAGTCGGTCACTCCGAGTCACGTCGGATGACCGACGAAATTGGGATCCCTACCAAAGCGCCACAGGAGCTGCCCCTTCCAGTGCCCTGTGTAGGGCTCCTGACCCTTCCTATAAGGCAGACGATAGGACCGGGCTCTACACAGAGAAGGTCAACTACTGGTGTTCCTTGAGCAACCCAAACAGTAGGACTAGGATAACACTGGGAAGCGTGCCCTTCCACTTGGAAGAGGCACACTGCGGAGTCACCTCCTCCCAAAGGGGGTTTAAGTGACATTCAAACATGTGAAGTAACCCAGAGGGCCCTTTTGCACATGGAAGTCTCTGAGATGGCTCAGGCTGCATCTTTAGAGATGGCAGAACGTGGTCCGCCAGGGGAAACACGGCTCTAATAAGAATACCGTGGAATACACATATGGGATCCCGACAGGGTCTCTCATATGGGCACTAGCCTCGCACCAGTTTTCAAGAATTCATTGGCTGAAGGCCTGGCGCCGGACGCTCCGCCGTGTCCGGACGCCGGAGTGCTGGAGGACTCAACAGGGTTTGCCTGGTTAAGGAACTCTCTGGAGAATTAGGCGTAAGGACGCCGCAAGCCGACTCTGAGCCGGCCCTCTCAGTGCCACTACCCGTTTGAGGTGAGAACACAGGAGGAAACCGGTTCGACACGTAGGCTATAAAACCTAGCGAACGTGTTGGGAGTCGCCCAACCCGCAGCTCTACAGATGTCTGCTAGCGAGGCACCACGAGCCAGCGCCCAGGACGATGCGACACCCCTAGTGGAGTGAGCACGCAACCTGAGCGGGCAGGGCACACCTTGTGCTTCGTAGGCCAAGGTGATGGCATCCACTATCCAGTGGGCCATCCTCTGCTTGGAGACAGCCTTCCCCTTCTGCTGTCCTCCGTAACAGACAAAGAGCTGTTCTGAGGTCCTGAAGCTCTGAGTTCTATCCACGTACTGACGCAGTGCGCGTACAGGACAGAGCAAAGCTAGGGCTGGGTCTGCCTCCTCCAGGGGCAGCGCTTGCAGGCTCACTACCTGGTCCCTGAAGGGCGTGGTAGGAACCTTGGGCACATAGCCGGGCCGGGGCCTCAGTGTTGCACTGGAGTCAGCCGGCCCAAACTCAAGGCACGATTCGTCGACCGAAAATGCCTGCAGGTCCCCCACCCTCTTGATTGAGGCCAATGCAGTCAGGAGTAGGGTTTTCATAGAAAGAAACTTCAACTCGACTGACTGCAATGGCTCAAAGGGGGCAGTCTGTAGGGCTCTTAGCACCAAAGCCAAATCCCAAGAGGGAAGGGAGGGAGGCCTCGGAGGATTTAACCTCCTGGCCCCCCTAAGAAACCTGACGACCAGATCGTGCTTCCCCACCGACCTCCCCTCTATGGGGTCGTGGTGGGCAGAAATAGCAGCAACATATACCTTAAGGGTGGAGGGGGACAGCCTACGCTCCAACCCTTGTTGCAAAAAGGAAAGCACGGCTCTGATCGAACATCTCCGGGGGTCCTCCTGGTAAGAGGAACACCATTCGACGAACAGGTTCCACTTCAGCGCATAGGCCCGTCTTGTGGACGGTGCTCGTGCTGAAGCGATAGTGAGCGCTACCTCCTGGGGCAGGTCACCTAGAACCTCCGCGTCCCGTCCAGGGACCACACATGAAGTTTCCACAAGTCTGGACGCGGGTGCCAGAGGGTGCCCCGTCTCTGAGAAAGCAGATCCTTCCTCAGAGGAATCGGCCAGGGAGGGGCTGTCGCGAGGAGCATGAGTTCCGGGAACCAGGTCCTGTTGGGCCAATATGGAGCCACTAACAGGACCTGCTCCTCGTCCTCCCTGATCTTGCACAATGTCTGTGCTAGCAGGCTCACTGGGGGAAACGCATACTTGCGCAAGCCCTGGGGCCAGCTGTGTGCCAGTGCATCCGTGCCGAGCGTTGCCTCGGACAGGGAGTAGAACCACTGGCAGTGGGTGGTTTCTGGAGATGCAAACAGGTCTACCTGAGCAACTCCGAACCGACTCCAAATCAGCTGGACCGCCTGGGGATGGAGTCTCCACTCCCCAGGAAGTGCCGCTCGAGACAGTTCGTCGGCCGCCTGATTGAACACTCCTGGGATGTGGATGGCACGAAGGGACCTCAGATGCTTCTGACTCCAGAGGAGGAGGTGGCGGGCGAGTTGCGACATGCGACGGGAGCGCAAACCGCCTTGCCGGTTGATATAGGCAACGGTCGCAGTGTTGTCCGTACGGACCAGAACGTCCCTGCCCCAAAGGCGCCCTCTGAGGCGGCACAGGGCAAGGCGTACTGCCAGCAACTCGAGGCAATTGATATGCCAACGCAGAAGGGGGCCCGTCCAACCCCTGATACTGCGTGCCCGTTGTACGTGGCACCCCAGCCGGTGGCCGAGGCATCCGTGAATACCACAGCATGCCTGGATACCTGCTCCAGGGGCACTCCTGCCCGAAGGAACGAAGGATCTGACCACGGGCTGAAGGTCTTGCGGCAGGCCGGTGTAATCTGAACCCGGTGAGTACCGCGTTTCCACGCCCACCTCGGGATTCGATCATGGAGCCAGTGCTGAAGCGGTCTCATATGGAGCAGACCGAGCGGAACTATGGCCGCAGCTGCAGCCATATGCCCCAGGAGCCTCTGAAAGAGTTTCAGTGGGACCGCTGTCCTGCCTGATAAAGTCTTGAGGCAGTTCAGCACCGACTGAGCACGTTCCTGGGTGAGGCGTGCTGTCTGGTTGACCGAATCCAACTCCATGCCGAGAAAAGAGATCCTCTGCGTTGGCACGAGTTTGCTCTTTTCCCAATTGACCCGAAGGCCCAACTGGCTGAGGTGCCTGAGCACCAGGTCCCTGTGTGCGCACAACAGCTCTCGAGACTGTGCAAGTATGAGCCAGTCGTAGAGGTAGTTGAGAATGCGCACACCCCGTTGTCTCAGGGGAACAAGGGGCCGCCTCTGCGACTTTGGTGAAGACACGAGGCGAAAAGGGACAGCCGGAAGGGCAGGACCTTGTACTGATATGCCCGACCATCGAACGCGAATCGCAGGAATGGCCTGTCTCGCGGGAGAATCGAAACATGAAAGTACGCGTCCTTCAGGTCGATTGCTGCAAACCAATCTAGGGGACGGACGCATCCAAGAATGCGTTTCTGCGTCAACATCTTGAACGGCATCTTGTGAAGTGCACGGTTCAAAACTCGCAGATCCAAGATCGGTCGTAACCCACCGCTTTTCTTGGGCACAATGAAGTAAGGGCTGTAAAACCCCGACCTCATATCGGCTGGAGGGACCGGCTCTATTGCATCCTTCGCCAGTAGGACTGCAATCTCCGCGAGCAAGACAGGGGCATCGACGGCTTTGACTGAAGTGTACCGGATGCCCCTGAACTTGGGGGGGACGCCGGGCGAACTGAATCGCATAGCCGAGTCTGATGGTCCGCAGGAGCCACCGGGACGGGCTGGGGAGCGCTAACCAGGCTCCGAGAGACCGCACCAGCGGGGCCAACGGGCCCACCGACATGCCCGCGGTGGGGCAGCGAGGTGGAACACAGGGACCGGCCCAAGGGCCTGTGACGGCCTGGCCTGTGACGGCAGGGGGCGGGGTCTGGGTGTGTAGTGTAGCACTCACCTGATTTCTCCTCGCATGGGAGGAGACACAGGAACCCGGCTTGAGGCTTGTGACAGCCCGGCGTTTGACGACTTGAAGCGGGGACTGGAGTGCTACTGCCCTTACCTGGTTCCACGAATGGGCAGGAGGGGTGCTCTTGGGCAACCACCCGCTGCCTGCTGGCGAGAGAGGAGGAGGGAAGTGATCCTGTGATGCACGGATCACCACTCTCCTCCTCTTGAGACCCGGAGATTGAGGAGACCGCTCTTTACTGATGTTTTGGGTACCGCTGGCTGCTGGGCCAGCGGCGGAACAAAATGAACAAAAGATACTCCACCCGGCCCTCCTCCGGGGGAGGGAGTGGTGCAGTCACCATCTCCCGATGAGCAGTCTCCTCCATCTCTGGGTCGCCCGTCTCAGGGCCTCTTGCACTTGCGCTTGCCGCCAGGTTTGGCGGGGGCCTGGACGGGCTGGGCGTCCTGCCTGCGACCGGCTCCACGACGCTGCCTGGTGAAGGCTGCTGCGGCTGCGCGGGAGCGGGGACGGCCGCAGGGGGCGCCCACGGCGACGAGCAGGCTGAGTGGCTGCAGCCGGGGTGGAAGCAGCAGGTTTCCTCCGGCGCATGATGTGTTTGCCTCAGTCTGCTTCTGGGCTGCCGAGAACTGCTGGGCAAAGCTCTCGACAGCGTCGCCGAAAGGGCCGGTCTGTGACACGGGAGTACCTTCTCCTGCCCCGTCATGTCAGCGAGACACAGCCAGAGATGGCGCTCCTGGACATCGCACAACCCAGAGACTGTGCGGTCACCTTCGTCACTCGTAGCGCGAGGTCCGTCGCAGCACGCAGCTCATGTAGAACCGCCAGGTCGTGACCACCCTCGTGCAGGTCTTTCAGTGCTTTGGCCTGGTGGACCTGCAGCAACGCCATAGCGTGGAGGGCGGAAGCCGCCTCCCCACAGGCTCTACAAGCACTGCCAGTTAGACCTGACGAATACTTAGAGGCCCGTGAGGGGAGACACGGATCACCCCGCAGGGTGGAAGCGGCTGTTGGACACAGTTGCATGGCCACAGACCGTTCCACCGAGGGGATGCCCGCATACCCCAAAGCGGCTCCACCATCGAGGGTGGTGAGAGCGGAAGAACTACAAGATGTGTTTCGGGCAGTGAAAGGTGCCCTCCACAATCTTGTCAGCTCCTCATGCACTTCCGGAAAGAATGGCACCGGAGGGGGGCGCTGAGAACCAGCGCCACCCCCACCGAGGAACCACTCGCCCAGCCTCGAAGGATCGGGACACGGTGGCTTTTTAGGATTCCACACGAGCCCGACATTCTCGGCGGCCCGGGAAAGCATAGCCGTCATCTCTGGGTCTGGCACGGACAACGCTACCACACCCGAAGGGGGCAACGCAGCCGGGTCGTCATCCCCGGAGAGAGAGGGCCCGCCCTCCGATGCGGTGATCGACATCTGGTCGTCAGAGGGGGCACCGAAGGAAACGCGTGGCCAGCGCGCTCCTTCGGCAGCTCCACCGGCTGCGGAGTGCTTGAGGGGTGAGGAGCTCCACTTGGGGAAGCCCTCACCGTAATCCTCAAATCACCTCTAACTCCACCGGATCCAGTGTGCACGCCGGATCACGGCAGGCAGAGGGACTCTGCCATGTTTGACATAGCAGAGTCGCACTCCGAGATGGTCATGTCCCCGCAAGAAGAACATGAACCATCCACGAAAGCCACCTCAGCGTGCTGAATGCCCAGACACGTGAGGAAGCGATCGTGACCGTCCTGAGGCGCCAGGAAACGACCACACCCAGAAACGCACGGGTGAAAAGACATCTTTAAAAAGACGCGATCACCCGTGTTGCTCTTTTAGAGAAATTGCTCTTTCAGAGAAATGCTCTTTTAGTGCTGAAGCACGCAGGGGAGCTGGCCACCGCACACTCCTAGTGTGGCTGTCAGCAGGAAGACGATCTTTCTCTCCCGGACACCGTGACCACCGCTGCCGCGCCGTAACGCCCGCACTCGCTCGCAGAACACTCTCTTGGAAGGGAGAGCAGTAGCTTTAACCACTACCGCTCGGCTCCGAAGCGAAAGGATAATTGATGCGGTGCATCAGCTGCCTCTTATGCTCACGCTGTGATCAGCGGCAGCTGGATGCAATAATCGCATGCCAATGTCCATTGGCTCGTTTAGTTACACTCGAAGTGGATTGGTCTCTCTGGCGAGATCCCCAATTTCGTCGGTCATCCGACGTGACTCGGAGTGACCGACTGAAAGGGGAACTATTTTGACATGACGACAGTAAAATCAGTTGTGCATTGTTTCAAATCTGACCTCTTTTTCTTGGTCTGTTTATCATGCACCGTAATAGTCTACTCATTGGACCAATTGTTTTTGGAATGAAAGGATTCTTTTAGTGTTTTGGAACAAGATATGAGTTCATTAAGGTTTTACATATTCCAGTATTTAGCGAGGAGAGCTGGTGAGCATGGCCCGTTACCCCTACTGGTGGAATACATAATTTAACTATACTCTATGTAGACTAAAAATGCTTTTCTTCATTGATGACCTTTCAAAATATATTCCAACTAAACAACATTTTTTGCAAGCAATTTATAGAATATAGCACACAAGCCATGTTTTATGATACGGTTACAACCATTCCTCATCCATCATCTTTTATGTTCCACTGATGAAAAATACTATATAAATTATATATTTTGTTTATTAATTTTTTAACTTTTGTTATATTAAAATAATATTTTAAGATGATACTTTAATTTAATTTTGCATCATAGAACATTACAGAACAATGTGGACCTAATGAAGATAAAGAGTGGAATTTTCATCATTCACTAAAACATTGAACACGTACTATATCATTAATAATGTGGTGTTAGTTATTGAACAGAAAATGTGCCATCAAATGCAGCTAAAGTTTTCAATAAATGTTAGGGGTAAAACTTACTTAAAACTTAATTGCTGATATTTTTGCTTTTTTGTTACATATCGTGTTTTTAATTAGCCATATATTCTGACTAAATATTTCTGCAAGCAACATATATATGAACATACAGTGCCCTCCAAAAGTATTGGAACAGTAAAGACAAAATTGCTCTGTTGGCTGTGGAGTCAAGACATTTACAAATATGATTAAAAGATGAATATGAGACAAAACTACAGAATGTCAAATTTTATTATTAGCCATTTCAACACATACATGTTTCACCAAATAAAAAGAACAGCACTTTTAGAGTTTCATCCCTCTATCTGATGTGAGCATAAGTATTGGAACAGTTGCCTCACAGGTCTTTCTAAGTGATCAGCTGTGTCCTGTTGCATTCATTCTTCAGATATTAAAAGCAGGTAATGTGTCATATCAGTTATATCCATTACTTCTGCATTCTGAATCTTGCATTTGATGATGACACACAAACCAGGATGAAGATGAGGGAGCTGACTTTGAGAGAAAAGCAAGCAATTTGGATGCTAAAAGAAAAGAGGAAGTCAATTAGAGCTATAGCAAAAACAAAGGGCATGGAGAAATCAAGAGTTTGGAAACCACCAGCAACCAACAACTACCTGATCGGCTGAGAAAACAACAGTAGTTGATGACAGACAAATCATAAAAGCTGTGAAAATGAACCCTAAAAGACGTGTCTGTAAAATCACCAACAACTTCCAGAAAGCTGGGGTGATGCTCTGACAATCTACTGTCCTCAGGAGACTTTGACACAGAATTACAGATGCTACACAGCAAGATGCAAACCTCTGACCAGCACCAAAAATAGAAAGGCAAGATTAGAGTTTGCAAAAAAGCACAAAGGTGAGCCAGAAGAGATTTGTAACTGTGTTTATGGATCGATGAGACATAGATGAACCTTTATCTAAGTGATGGGAAAGCAGAAATGTGGAGAAAAAAAGGGAACTGCAAAAGATCCCAAGCATACAGCCTCATCTGTAAAGCATGGTGGAGGTGGTGTCATAGCATGGGCATGCATGGCTGTCTCTGGAACAGGCCCTCTTAACTTTACTGATGACTTAATGTATGATGACAGTAGCAGAATGAATTTGGAAGGGTACAAATCCATCTTGCCTATCAATATTCAAGAAAATACCACCAGATTCATTGGGAAGTGCTTCATATTGCATCAGGACAATGACCCAAAACACCCTGCCAGTTCAGTCAAGGAATTAATAAGAGCAAAGAAATGGAAAGTCTTACATTGCCCAAGTCAATCTCCAGATTTAAATCCGATTGAACATGAATTTCACCAGCTGAAGAGGAGAGTAAAGGCAGAAACTCCCCAAAACAAGCAACAATTGGAATTGGCTGCATTAAAGGCTGGGAAAAGTATTTCAAAGGATGAGACCAGGAGTCTGGTGATGTCTATGGGTCACAGACTCACTGCTGTGATTGTGCACAAGGGATCTGCAACTAAATAATAGCTTTTATATCTGCCTTATGTTCAACTGTCCCAATACTTATGCTCAAATCAATGAGTGGGATGAACTCTAAAAGTGCTGTTCTTTTTATTTGGTAAAACATGTATGTGTTGAAACGGCTAATAATAAAATGTGACATTCTGTAGTTTTGTCTCATATTCATCTTTTAATCATATTTGCAAATGTCTTGACTCCACAGCCAACAGAGCAATTTTGTCTTTACTGTTCCAATACTTTTGGAGGGCACTGTATACATAATATGAACAACTTTAAAAATCACCCCTCATTCATCCCCTTTTATGTTGAATCAAATAAAATTAAAATATAAATTATATATTTTTATTCATTTATTTAAAAGTTATTTTTTAATATTTTAAAATTATTGTTTTTTGTGTGTGTGTTTTAAAAGGATGCTTTATTTATTTTTGCATCATAGAAAGTTACAGAACAATGTAGACCTAATGAAGATAAATAAAGTGGAAGTCATTCTCCTCTAAAATAAAACAGTGTCAGCTGTAACAGTAGATTTGACATCAAATGCAGTTAAAGTTCAATAAAAAAGTTTTTAATAAAAGCTTATATTGTTTGCACCCTTAACCATGTTAAATCACTTTTGTTTTTTCTCATTTTTAAGTGCCAAAATCGGGCACTTTAAACACAGTACTGGACCTTTCCTCTGACAAATTATCTGCTTGTATCAGACTTGAAGAACTAGGTTCAATGTTATGATTATTGTCCTCCAAATCCTCCTAATAAAAAAAAAAAAAAAAAAAAAAAACAGAGAGATGAACATGACAAGTAAGTTGGAGGGCATTGAATCTCAGGTTACAACGGCTAAATAGCAAGTGAATGTTGGTCCAATAAACAATTCAGCTGAGTAAATAAAACATCAGTTTCTCCAAGCTCTGCCTGACCCTTTTCTAAGCGTGTGTATTATTCAGTCAGTTAGGGATCAGTGTGCGCATCACAAGCAGATCTGAATTTGCTGTGTGACAGGTATAACCTCTCCCAAATGTACAGTACGTGTCTGACTGCCTCCTCACTTTGAAATGAATGAACATTTGTATGTGATGTGTGAGCGCTCAATATTGAGCTACAAATGAAAATTTCATTTCCTCAAAATCACGATAGTTATTCCTGCTACAGAAAACATTGTTTGCTACAGGCAAACAATGTTTTCTGTAGCAGGAATAACTTTTAGTGATATTTAGGGAAACTATAGGCAAAGTCAACTGTAATGCAGTTTGCATTTAAATAATTCTAAATGAATGGATTGTCAGTCATTCAGCTGAAGGTACAACTTTCTTATTTAAAACACTTTTGCAACTTTTAATTTGTTCTCAGTGGTGTAGACAGTATTGTTTGGGTCGTTTGAAATCCTTTTCATTATTAGTAGATCAAGCTTTAGATATGACATACCCAGAATTGTTTCACACAAGATGGCTTACAATAGCTAAACGTGTATTTTAAAAACCTGTCCTTTGTGTGTCCTTTTCACACACATATAATGACATGAAAAGACGTGTACCAGGTGAAGGTTAAATAAAGAATTAGATGGAAAAAAAACACTGTGTATAATTACTGGCCCCAGTTAATTTCTGGAGCACTAATGGAAGCACATGGAGGGGTGAAATGTCTTGGTTGCATCATTTTATCTGCTATATTTTCACTGAATCTCTCCGTCTCTTTGTCAAAAACAATCCACTCTGTCCTGCCGATTGTTTAGCGTAATTATCCCTTATTGTTGATGACATTCTACATAACATAAGTTCAGATCTGGAACAAGACAAAGCACAGCCATTGAACCCATCAGGCTGAAAGTGGTTAAATTGTGACATCATCCAAGTTGCACAAATTTTGAGAAACAGGAAATCAAATTATATTGAACAAACACATTTTAATTTAGAAGGTTTGCTTTTTAATAATTGCTTAAAAGGAAAAGTTTAGCCAAAATATGGCTTTGCCTAAAAATCATACTCGTATCATTTTGTAAAACACAAATGTAGATGTTCGGCAGAATGTCTGAGCTGAGTAGATGGGATTTTAAACTTAAACCAATATTCTTCCCATCTGTCATAGCTATAGTATATTCAAAATGGATTTGTCATGTGACATGCAAGCAGTGTTTTGATATTATTTATGTACTATGTATGTATCATAGTTTTCACTCATGTTTTAGATTTGATTTTAGATTTGATTTTTATATTTTCAGTTTTAGTTTTAGTTAGTTTTGGTAATTTTATGAATTTTTGTCATTTTTATTTGTTTTTAGGGTTTTGTTTTTAACATTTCTTTTTAGCTTTAATTTAGTTTTATTTCAGTTTTAGTAATTTTAGCAATTTTAGCACATCCAATTTATTTTATTTCTATTTCAGCTTTATTTCAAATAATGGAAATTGTTTTAATAGTTTTAGTTAACAACACTGCATGCAAGATCCAAATGTTTGCAGTAAATAGCACCAAATGTGATGCTAAGAGACTGAAAGCATCATTTGTGAATTGAACAAACTGAGATTTGTGAGCTCCAATGGACTGAAAAATTATTAGCAAATGCCTAAATTCTGGACTATTTCTCACACAAAGCAAATTTTTGGATCTTTCTCGATCTAGAGAGCTCTATGTTTACATTACATTTTAAAGCTCTGTAATATAGTTCTGTTTCTGAAATGAGGCCACCATAAAGCTGGTTGAAGCTATGTAGAAATACATACATCCAGACACACTCCTTCATCCACAACCAGCTTATGGCTAAAATGGTTCGCCTCTGTGTCCACACTGGACGTCCCTAGACAGGAATCCAATTAAGCAGCTCTGGTTTATCCTCATCCGATCCTTTTTTCTCCAGCACAAGTGAGGGGAGCGAGGGGCCACTGAAGCAGGTTTTCTTACAGCAGGAGTGGGACACAGGCCCACCAGCTCGAGGTCTGTGATCTCAATGCACAGGGCTGCCATGGGCACATTGAAAAGAAATAGAGAGAGTGAGGGAGACTGATACAGACATCATATTGCAATCCCGAATTAGTCATGTGCTTGTGCATGAATGCACGAATTTGCAGGTTGAGACTGTATTATTACAAAGGGGTTTGAGTGCTCCATGCCCTCCTGTATCTCATGTCTCTCAAATCTCACCTTCTTTTGGCATGTCTGCCCTACACTACTCCCAAGGCCTACTCTCAGCGGGGATCCTTCATTCCTGAGCTGAGCAGAACCTGCACCAGGACCTTTTCAGTTCAGTGGGCCAAGGTAGGTAAGACAACAGGGTGCCACAGTTTGCAGTATCTCTATCTCAGATAAAATTGACAGGGAGAGCAGCAGTTAAAACATCTCACAGCATCCTAGTCAAAGCTTAGAAACCTCATAAATGAATATTCTGTGTTCATTACAAGTTAAGCTCAGTAGACAGTTTGTTTGGCATAATGCTGATTACCATAAAAGGTCATTTCCTCTTTTCTAAAAAAAATAAAAATAAATAAATAAAAAAATAAAATAAAAAAATAATAATAATGATAATAATAATAATAATAATAATAATAATAATAATAATAATGTTTAAAAAAGGTTAAATTGAGGTATTTAACATGGAAGTAAATGGGACAATTGCATAAACATCTGTAAAAAAAATTAAATAAATAAATATTATAAATAAGTAATATAATTTTCCATATTTTAAGGTGTTTCATCTGCAATTACATATTGAAATGTGATTTTTGTGGGGAAAAAATACTAACCTTTTCTGTGTAAAGTTCTATCCAACAGTCTTAAAAAACAGCCTAAAAATTTTATTGATTTAAGTTATTTAAGCAACAGATTATTTAAATGTAAGTGCCTTTATGACACCATAAGCATCAAATTTATTAAAATGCTATTAAAACATCCAATACTTCTATTACAAGTGCCTAAATGTAACCTTGACTTTTTTTTTTTTTAAGGAAACAAGGGGCAAGTCAATTGTTTGTGGTAACAGAATTTAACTTGTATGAACTCAGAATATTCCTTTAAAGTTTAAAGATCGCACTCATGGACAGTTGTCTAGAGCCTTCAAGTAAGACTCATAAAATGCTTGCAACCTAATAAAAATATTTAATAGAATCCAATACTCTAAGTCAATAAAAATGGGGCTCAATGTACTGTGTTAATAAGAAGGAATTTCCCATACTGATTTTTCACAGGTGTTTTACCTGTATTTTGAATTATGCATCACATTGTGTGTGTGTGTGTGTGTGTGTGTGTGTGTGTTAGGGTTGAAGGAAATGTCTGTAAACTTTACAGATAATGTACTGGCAGAAAATTACCAGTAGTTTTTCCATTTTCCTACATATTTTTTTCTTACAGTTTATAAACTCTCTTAAAACACATTCACAATAGTTTTTACCCTGAACCACCCTGAAGATATAATTTCCATCACATCTCAAATCACCATTTATTCTGTGGTAGAAATGACATTTTTAAATGAAGTCCTAAACAAATGTTCATGAGGAGCTTGTTCATCTAATCCTATCAATCATATCACAAGGGTATAAGAGCAGCCGCTTGCCTCATTCCCCTAACAACTCTTCTGGCTTCCATCCTCCTCCCCATCATCACTGTGATTCTAATATCCATTAAGTACTTATTCATTAATTAAATGGTCCAGGAGAAGCTTAGAGCCTGAATCTTGCGCTCAAGCCTCTCCGTTATGGACAGTAAGCCAAATCTGTTTATTCACATCACATAAGGATTATATGGACAGACGAACTCATGAAACATTTCATAAAATAAAATTCCAGACTCCTTTGTCTTGAATTTGTATCCTAGAATGAATACAATGAAATAATATTTTCACACTTTTTGCAAAATTATAGCTTGATTGGAAAATACATACTATAAAATATTCTGTTCATTCTGTTATTCTGTACAAAAAAAATCCATATTATTACTTCAAAAAGTAATGTTCTTATGATCAATTTTAATATTAAAAATGAAAGTCTGTGATGATTAAAAAAGAAATAAAAAAATACACAAAAGAAATCTGAAAAGTACCCAAAAAATAATGTGAAGAAACCATATGAAAAAGTAAATAGGAGGAAATGAATGGAAAATAGCCCAAAATTGTTCATGACGTTTATTTTCAAACAAAAATATCACTAAATAATGTCACTATATATTCCAGAGCCTTGTCCACTTGGTTGGCTGTGTGGGGGGATGAAGGATCAAAAATCTTGAAAGCATGAGTGAATTAGCGCTAATTTACTATAATGTGGCCTATGTCTGAGACGCTGCGAAGCATCAGAAAAATGCAGAGTGAGTAAATAAATGATCCTGAAAGAACTGGCACACAACAGCAACCACGTACAGACTCCATGGAATCTTTATAAATATTTGTAAAGAGTGAGCTGTTTTCCAAGCAGAATAAATGGTGTGTTTTGTGCAACCCGTGCGGCTCGCAGAGGTTTAAACACACCGCCGAATCTTTGTAGGAAGGTTAATATCTTCGTGTTTTTGTTTTTTGCCAATGCTCAGGCCAAGAAAAAAAAAAGTGACTTTGAACAGGAAAAACAAGCAGCAAGATGCTACAAACCCACCCCTTTCTAACTATTCTGGTCTCACCTTGAGCTGCGTCCACACAGACCATTTCCCCGTATCTTTCTCTTCCTGACAAACGAACGCGAGCCTCTGCGGTCCCCCTCTCCACCGCGGCGGCACAAACAAGAGCTGTCCACACATCACTCATTAATGTGCCCCCCACATCAGCCTCCATTAAAAATAACCCGCCCTGACAGCCTCAGAAAGGACGGCGTACCTCCTGAACACCTTTTAGTCTCTCTCTCCACCCGCACCCCCGCCCCTCCTTTCATTAGGCCTGTTTTGGAGTGCGCTGTGGTATCTACACCATAACTAAGGCTGTTAGCATCTGTTTTACTCCAAGCAAAGTCAAAAGGTGCAGGGCTTTGAGGAGCAACCCCCTCTCCCGCAAGGATTCCCTCTCTGGTGCCCCCACCTCCCCTCCCTCCCTTCCTATTACTTTGCATACCCAGAAATGTCACCTTACTCCAGCAAGCTGTTACCATGCTGCCTCCATGCCAAAACAGCCAGCCTCAAAGGACACTGATGGATCCTGCATTTTTCAGTGATGGCTCTTAAAAGGCATTAGACGCCCGAGGCACCTCAGGCTTGGGCAACAGAAGAAGATGTGATATAATGGCGCTGGAACGAAGGACTGTGCCTCAAAGTCAAACCCAGCATGTGACACTGAGGGAGGTTTGGAGGGGTTGCAGAAAAAATGATTCCTGACTGCTGATATCTTGGCTGCGTCTGTGAGCCGGTCTGGACAATCGTGGAACAAGCATGAGCTTTTATAAGGGAAACATTTATTGCAGCACATGGAAGAAGATAGATCATGCATTAATAGCAACTTTGATATTAAAAGCATTATATATTTTGATGCCGACTTGGAACGCCGAATCAACATTCACCTTGATGACTGCCATGGTTAAAATAATTAACCTTCATTACCGTTTTCCAACAGAAAGGTCAAATATCAATGTGCACGACATATATATTTACCTAAATGTGTGTGTGTGTGTATGTGTGTAGTATGTATGTATGCATGCATGTAAATCTAAAACAATAATAATGCAAGGAACAGCTCAAAGTCATTGATTAACATGGAAACAAACCAGCTAAAGTTTACTCACTTCTCAAGTGAGACTCTTTTCAAGTGGGGGAAAAAATACATAAATTGAAAAATAAATAAGAAATAAAAGATGAATAAATAAAAAGTTTAAAAAAATAAGCTAACAATAATAACAACAAATTAATTAATTAAATAAAAATGAAATAATTAAAAATAAATACATGAATCATAATACTGTTAAACATGCAATAATGCCCAAAGATTGCTACTGCTTGAGGCTTAATGGCCATGTTGCTACATGTGAGAGTACTGGGTGGGCTAGTGTACCATCTTGTCTTGCATTAAAGTGTAAGAATACATGTTAAAATAATAATGTATTATGAATACATGTCGAACTTTTGAAAAGTAGTATAGTAACAGACTCTAGCCTAATTGTTTTTTTTTTTTGTTGTTTTTTTTTTGTCATAAAAAGAAGTGAAAAGTATTGAAATTTGCAGACAGACAACCCAGTGGAAGGAGTTTGAGTGGTGTACTGAATAGCCCATCAAGGAGTTTGAATCTGATGAACAGCATTTAAAAGGTCACATCCTTTAGGGACAGGAAGAAATCCAGTGAAGTGCTTGCACAGCATTTAGCACAGTCTTCCGTCCTCAGGATGTAGTCTTCAACTGTGAGTAGAAGTCTAAGAAATATAGCAGAAGCTAAAAAAAGAAACCACTGTAAAAAGTCTTGAAGCAACAACAAGTGGCAGAGTCCTGTCAAGCAGTAACAAGTAGCAGAATATCTGAATTCACAAGAACAAGACTTTTTTGATTTTGATCTTTAGTCTTTTATAAAGTATGGGGCTTCAATTTAATAAACTGGTGGAGGTCAAAAATGAACTCTAAAAAGCATAAATGGTTTTTGATTCATCATCCCAACTGAGGCATATTGGTGCAGAAGACTGCAGGCCACATCACAATCATGACCTCAAAATAGACCTCAATAAAGCTAAATAGATCAAAAGTTTTTCAAAAATGAGTGTGTACAGCCCCTTCAAAAAGTGCAGTGTATGTTTAAAGCATCCCTTAAAACATAAAGAGTACCTTAATATTTTCACGCCATGCCACAAAGGCTTAACATTTTAAGACAAAGACAAAATGACGCAATTGTTCCATCACTTCATCAATTACAGCCACAGAACAATGGCCAGCAAATAAAGGCATATTATATTGTTTGGCTAAAGCCTCTTGTCGCTGCATAATGGTGGAGAGTAGCATGTGTGGGAGTTTCCTGAAGGACTGGAGGACTCTCATGCACAAACGGCGCTTCAGGCCGGCTAAAGGACTCTTTCAAAGTGAACAATCTGTCTCCTCACTAAAGGTCTCCCTCGCAGTAAACAGTATGTGATACTGTAGTGAAGGACGGTCACGGAGTGGCTAATCGGATGGACACAGCGAGTCTCCACCGGCGGAGCGAGAACAATGCAGCTGCGGCTGCTTAAGAGCAGCGGGTCCTGAGGCGCGACGTTGAACTGCGACCTTGCTCGTATAGACCGGTCCCTGCCACTACCTCTTTGACAAAACTTATGATTCATATAGCCCTAGTGCACTCTTTCCCTCCATCCATTTCTCTCTTTCTCACTCTCTTTCTCTCATTGCATGACCTTTACATCAGATTGCTGATAGTTATACTTTCCCCCCACCCCTCGGATGTCCTACATATCACAATAGCCTTGCCTTAAGTGAGAGCAAAACTCTTTATGACTCTCGCAATCGCATGTGAAAAAAAACACGGCTTGCATTGTCTCCAACCTCTGGCAGTGCCTTAATTAGAACACACTAAGGCTCCTCTTCGGTGTCTCTCTTTCTTTTTAGCAGTATAATTAGATTAGTGTCGGAGACCTGGTGTAATCGCTCCGAGGGAAGATGAAGGAGTGGGAGCGATGAAGGGAGACAGGTGGCCCCTCTTCGCTCTTTTTTCCCCTCTCGTGCTCCGCTGCAGGACAATACGTGGAGACAAGACGAGGTACGGCCCCGATCCCCCTCCCTCCCGTCCCCTTGACAGGTGCTCCTTCAATGCAGGTGTTTTGTGAGAGCGGTCTGGCTTCAATACGTGTGCGTGGGTGCGCGAGTGTGACCTCCACCCAACGCGAACTGCCCTTGTTTAGATGAGACACAAGAATGTACCAAGTTACTTAAAACAAAACCTCAAGCATCAAAGCGGACACACCTTAAAGGCATGTGAAGTAAAGAAATAGGTAAGCCATCAATGATTTTATGACTCACAAACGTGCGCTAATATGGATTTTTATTGTGTTTATGTTGCCGATACACTTATGTTGTGTCGACCTCGAACCCCTCAAGAGATAAATGACCCTTTTCCCGCTCTTTTTGCTTTTCTGAAGGTATCTTAAAATCTGACATTACTGTCCAAATCTCATTTTGCCTCCAGAACTCAAAGCTATTCAAGAGACCATTAAGATATCTAAAATAGGATGAGCTGGAGATATGTGACCTCTGGGATGAATCCAGTTTTCTAAAGAGTGCCTAAAGTGGAAAGAGGAATTTCACTTTGGTTGGGTGACGTCTTAAATCATGAGTTGATGTGAACAGTGAAGGTATAAAATTCGATCTATCCAAATGGGCACTGCATTTTTTGAAGATGTGTGGTTTCCATTTGGGCCATAAAATGTCAGCTAATAGGTTTCCAATAAGACAAAACAATTGTATCTCAAGGAACAGCACTTGACAGCTCAGAAAGCATGTTCTATCAGACCATATTCTTTGGATGTTATTACCCCCACCATTACAAATTGATTTTTGTTGTTGCCTTGTTTATTTGTTTGCATATTTAGTTGTTTCTTCGTGGATTTGGTCGTCTGTTCTCTTGCTATGGTTATGGTAGTCGCAAAGGAACAAATATGAAAGTCTAAATTACGTCAAGGTGCACACAAATAAATAACCTGTGTAAATCAAAGCGGGACTCAATTAATAAAATGAAGTCGACATCCAGAACACAGTCAGGTCACCATAAATAAACCATCACTGAGGCTCATGTCACAGGGCTGATGTAGGCGTCCATTAAGGGCACTGGAGAGAATATGTGTGAAGATTGCTTGCTTATGGCAACAACAACTTCCCAAGCCAAGTGCTCTGCTTGACCACAATGAAACAAGAGGAGATGATACTATTAAAGTGCACTTGTTGAAAGAACGGAGCATCCGAGTGGCCATGATCCAAGCCAAAAATTTGACTCGTTAAAACAAACCAAAACATAGTGTTAATTCTGACACGTGAACTTATCAAAGACCAAATGCATCTGCAAAACTAACCTAATGTGCTAATATTTTCCCATTTCTGCCGTAAACTTTTACCCTACAAGACAGACTTTAAAACTTGAAACGAAATCTTAATGTACCTTGTAACCTGACCGGTTAAAACACAACACATTCATTATGATACCAAGCAGATGTCAACACTGCTCATAAAGAACAGGAGAGTTTGTTTTCTCATGTGTTGGGTGACATGACAGTAAGACAGTCATTGGGTATTTACTCAAGGCTGTAAGGCCATTGTTATCCCTCAGCCTCTCCCTAAGGTCACAGGCATCAACTTAATTAAAGCTGACACACTGAAACATCATCCCTACAGCTGGTTCAACAAACTTGTCAAAACACAACAGCACCCACACAGGTTTAAGAAATATAGATCTGATTAACAATTTCCTTGATCTGATAGAAGACAGCTTGAACCTAAGAGGAAACTGACTCATAAAATGGCTCCTACATCTGCATAATAAATGACTGATGAAAACGGAGTTTGTGTTAAAACACATTAAAATAGTCCTCAGGTTTAGACGATTTCAATGACTCTATCTGCAGGTTACGCCATTACACCAGTAGGTGGAGACAAGTCTTTATAAACGAGTTTGAGAATCACGTTTAGGGTGCTTTCACACCTGGCCCGTTGGTTCGGAACCTGGTGCGTTTCCCCCCTTAGCTCAGTTCGTTTGGGCATATGTGAACACGGCAATCGCGCTTGGATCCACACCAAAACAATCAGTCCGAGATCGCCTAAACAAGGTGGTCTCGGCTCAGTTGAAAACGAACTCTGGAGTGGTTCGGTTGTAGTGAGAAAGCAATCCGATCCAATGGACCAACGAACCAGGCTATATCACAATGTATGATGGGTAATTATGTAAGTTCTGTGAAAAGCATTAGCTTTGTTGATTTGCTAATACCTCAAAATGAACCTGTGAATGTATGTGGGTGAGTCATTGGCTGGAAATGATGGTGACAACCTACAGTCAATGAGAGAGAACTATACAGGGCAAGTTCAGTGGGTGAAGTCATAGATCTGCAGCAAAACACCAGCACACATGGCTTCTACAAGCAATCATCTTTCCTTCTTATTCTTCTTTTTTTTCATGGCAAATCAGTGTACAGACAACTTGGATTGCAAGATTTTTGCAGGCTACAGTTTTTGACAGAAATAAATTCATTCTTGCGCAAAATCTTATATTATTTCCATTGTCAATTCTCGCATGTGTTTGGTTGTGAAAAGTTGTCTGCGATTATTCGTATTGAAAAGTTGTGTAATGCGTGACACCCTGTGCAGTGGCGGAGGCAGAAAGTTGTTGGTGGGTGGGCCTCTGAAAGAGTGGGTGGGTCTGAATAATTCGCATCACCCGGCTCAATAATAATAATAATAATAATAATAATAATAATAATAATATTAAAAGAAAGAAAGAAAGAAAGAAAATAATGGACTTGTCCGAAACGCATTCGATTACAATCAGATCTTTCAAAACACTTCAGAAGGTGGCCTGCACGCATTCCAGAAGCAACTGGACAACTGTAAATGCATCTGGTTGTTGAAAAAGATATTAATTTTACCACAGCGCTACTGCAACATGCATCTCCACAGATATGATCTGCCGTGGACGAACGTCTACAGCAAGCAGACGTTCAAATTGCCGCAAATCAAACTGAAAGTTTGGCGTCGCATACAACCAGGGATTTAAAATACAATCACCTTAATTAAAAGAATTGAGAATAAATTCTCTCACCAGTAATGACACTCACTTTCCCATATTAGCGCAGGAATTGAAGATCATATTTATATTCGTTTTGTGGAGACACATTTATGTGGCCATTTGTACATGGAACAGTTTTAACTAATCGGATAGCTATCAGGGGTGCGTTTCCCGAACAACGACGTAACTCGCTGATTAACCACCACAGTCCCTGATAGCACACATACATCTTGGAGACGTCTATTTGACGTATGCATTTACATCTGCAAGACGTATTTTTTAGATTGTTTGCTCATCTGCATTATGTCTATAGGACGTTTCCTTTTAGATGTCAAATAGACGTCTATTAGATGTCTTTAAGATGTTTATGATTTAGAATGTATGTAAAACTGACATCTGAAAGATGTCTGTCAGACATTTGTAGACAGCAGATGCTTTCCAGATCAAGAGCTCTTTAACAGACATCTTACAGACGTACGTGTGCTATCTGGGGTACGATGCATCGTTTTGGAAATGAACTAGCTAGTCATGACTGTTTCCCGAACACGGTTGCATCTCCGTCGTTTGAACCACGTTAGTTCAACAACATAGGGCCATTGTTAATGACGTCACATGCATGTGGTGGAGGAATAACTTCTGCTATTTAACTGATAAGAGGTCTCTAAAATGCTACTGTATTGAACATGGCACCTACTGACTAATTTACTATTTTTTGTTCCCAGTCATTTTGCTTTATTTGATGTTTGATTCATCGCGGGTTCCCTCTTATGTCATACTCCAGGGTTCCCTTTGGCATTCATGCACATGCGCACTTTTCAAAAATGCCACTTACAAGGAATGCGCAAAAATACATAATTGAAATGCATTTTATATTTAGATAGAATGGAAGATACAGATAGTACTGCATGTTAGCTTGCTTGTTGTGCCCAAGAGCATATTTATTTAAGCCCATATATCTTACAAAAAAGAAACTATGCTTCTAACCACAGGTCGAGAACTGTAGTTTCAACCACATAAGTTTGCGACACTGATTGCGAATGTTCGTTTGAACTATGGTTTCGGGAAATACCGAATCGTTGAACTACGCTGGTAACGATGGAGCTTGCGACCATAGTTGGCTAACAATGCTTTTGGGAAACACACCCTTGATCAGTATAAACGCACAAGTGCATGCCTAGTTAGAGCCATTTCACTGCTTCATTAGTGAGGGCACTCTTTACACTAATAAACCCTTTATTAAAATTATGAATGAATTTTAGCCTAAAGGTCCTTGCACACTGAGTCCGAAATTTTCGTATGTATTTTTCCGTTTTTTTCGTATTCGTCATCCTTTCCTATCAAAATGCTTGCTACGGATGCGAAAACGCAGAAAATCGAACCTGGTTCGATTTTTTTTTTTTATGACGGACCAAAGTTTCGGAGGCAGTGTGTAAATGTGATTGACACAATGTGAGGTCGTATTTATTTTTCAAAGTGCGAAAATTTCAGACGAAAAAATTGTACTCGGTGTGCAATGACCTTAAGTCTAGAAAGCCCGCAAAGAGTAAAAAGCTGCCACTCACTTCAGTTGATTGAGATCTCACACAGTTCTATTATAATCTATATGAATCTCTCTACACTGCACATTTGCTCTTATTTACACTGTGTCTATTCTTTGTTTGTAATAATGAGAAGATTTGCGAGCGTGCATTCGCCAGTATGCTATTATTTTGCAGTTTGTACATTCCAGAAAATCCCTTTCTCACAAATATTTCAATGCAAATACTGTATAACCATACCACGGCGGGCCAGACTAAAAACTACCCATATAGGCCTAACCTTACCTTTAATGACTGATGTCTGTTCTAAACAAGTCAAGTCCTCTGGGTTTTGAACCGAATATGGTAATAAATTCATCGTAATCCAAATGTTCTGTTAGTATAGATGGCTGTTTTATTATAAACATTCAATGGAGGTGCTAGTTAGAATCTGGACAGCACTAGCGGCGCGAAGAACGTAACATAGTACTAGTGCAACGTAACAGAAGATTAACTAATTAGTAATATTATTAGCCTATTATTAGTATTACTATTATTATATAGGCTAGTTTTAATGAAACACAACAAACAGAAATCACATTTAAAGTAATTAATTAAAAAATATAAACGTTAAAATTGTATTCTAAAAAAAATGTGTATTTCCATCGATCTGACTGGGTGGGCAAGCTGTCAATCCCAGGCCCACCCGTGCCTCCGCCCCTAACCCTGTGGCCGATCCGTTGTGTAGTGTGCACACAACAGAACTAGATCAGGGGTTGTCAACTCAGGCCCTGGAGATCCTCTTTCCTGCAGAGTTTAGCTCCAACTTTAATCAAACCCGCCTGTCAGTAACTTTCTAGTAATCCTGAAGATCTTGATTAGTTTGATTAGGGTTGGACCTAAACTCTGCAAGAAAGTGGACCTCGAGGGCCAGAGTTGAGAACCCCTGAACTAGACGGTACCCCAGACAGTCATGCAGTGTGAGAAGAGCAGGGATCTGATGACTTTGAAAATCATGCAGTGTGTGCCTGGCATTAGCACCACAACTATAGTGTGTTGACATGCAGTTGATTCCAATTTTACTTTGTTTAGCAGAATAAATATAGACGAAGTGTCTGGCAATATTTTGTCTAAAAGGCAAAAGGTAAGTTACTCAGTATTAATGTATTGAATGACATGCTCGCATCATATTGCATTTACCACTATGACAACTGTTCATAGTTTCGCTAAAAACTAGGGGTGCACGATAAATATCGGGCGATAATTAATGCGCATCTTGTCAGTAAAGGCGGTTCTCTAATCAGCGGTAAATTGACAAGATGCATTAATTATCGCCCGATATTTATCGTGCGCCCCTACTAAAAACATTGATTCATAACAAATAGGGCACTCTATATAAATCACACGTCACAGTTACTTATGTTACAGTAAACTTATACTACAAAAGAGGCTATAAGACGTAAAAAAACAAATATAAACACAAAAGCAAAGCCACCAACAAAACAGACACAACACTGAATGTTTAACCCAGCCTTGTTCAAACTTCGTGAACCCATACACAAGTAGAAAACTCGCACTTACCAGTGATTGTTTGGAATAGACCCGTTTGGAAATAATTAAATAAATTCCAAAAACACTGTGAAGAAAACAAGGCACTGTTCACTTTCGATTGGAGGCCTCAGACTCCACCCACCTGCTACAAATGAAACAATTTGATTGGCAGATGAATCTGACTATCGGAAATTAGATTACAATAATTTGTATTCACTCGAGATTTTTGTTTGTAACCGTCAAAAATATATTTTATAAACTTAAACGTGAAAAAAATATTTATTGTAGATGGCAGCATACTTTGCTGGACCTTACATTTTTTTAGCTAGTTTTAATAAAATGTAATAAAACATTTAAAAAAATAAAGTGTTATTAATAATTTAAAATATATATGTTTATTAAGACATTTGAAATTCAAACCATCAGTGTCTTCAGGATTGTGAATATATACTGTACGCTGTGCATTTGCAGTATAGCCATTTATACATTATTTAAATAATAAACGTATATGAAACAATTTGCAATATAATTTTACAATTAAAAGCAATACAATACAATACAATACTACAATGCAATAACTAGAATTTAGTTCTAAATGATTATAGGCTGCATATATTGATGTAATTAAGAGGTTTGACATGGTTTGCATGTATGAAATAGACTGTAATATGAATAGGATTTAATAAGTTCATAAAGAATTGAACGTATGTAAATGATGACATCAAATACCTTATCCCCAAAAACTGGTTGGCTTGTTTTCATCTCATTCACCTTGTAGTCACATTCACAAATCAGTTGGGCAACTGGGCAGACATGGTTGCCCCATGGATTTGCCTGCTTAAGTGCATATTAAAATAAGTGTCATTCTGGGTACATTCAAAGGCGTTTTCCACACATCCATAAAATGTCAGTCTTTCAAATGGATATCAGCATGACACCCTGCAGTGAAGTTTAAAATATTTGGGAGGGGGAAGAAAGGGAAAAAAACTTTTGTTTTACCCCTCCTATTATAGACGCGATCGTGCGCACACACAGGGAAGCCTTTTAATTAAGATTTTATGTATTAAGATGACTCCCTCTCCAAGCAATCATTATAATTGTGTTTTACTGGCCTTGAAACTTGTTTAGGCAAGGATCTTGGCTTTATTACAATATTTTTCCAGAGTCTTTCAAGCAAAGACTGTTTTGATGATGTGCTTTCACCCTATACATGACTCTTTTGAGAGCATTCTAATGCTTGTTAATGAGAGAGTCCCACTTTCATTTGAACACAGCTTTCATTAGTTAAATGCCTGCTCCTTGGGGGACGCAAGATTTTAATTACCAAGAGGCCGTTCATAATTCTGACCGCTTTGAGAAGCATGCTTGGAATATTCTCTGGCAGGCTTCATTTGTTTTGTCTTCATTCTTGCAGTTTTTGAGGAATTCGACTTCTCAAAAATTAATTTCAGAGAGAAGCTTTTCAAGGCTGTGCTTAGTGGTTAAATATATATAAATGAAGACCGCACATTTAAAATTAGACCACATGTTGTCTTTGAAAAAGTGTTTTCACAATTTGCACTGAATATGTTACTACAGAATATATTCAGACTCATAGTAAATATATTAAAAAAGCCTGCATACAGTATATGGAAGCAGAATAATGACAATAGTTTTTGAAATATAAAGCATGCTGAATTCCAAAAATCGAAAAAAAGATGCATTGCAATTAACAGTGCTTGCATTTTAATGCCTTGTATTTCCAGGGCTTGCATATTTAGGTCCTGAAATTTAACATTGTTGTTTATTTAAGCTGTGAATATTTCAATTCAAAATATTTCACACACATTTTCATAATTAAAAATTCAATAATTCATATTCACCTTCCAGAATTCACTTCCAAAATATTCAATCTGTTTAAAAAATACGATGTATAATATTCGACAGGCACATTTCGGTCATTTTATTTCACTTTCCAAATTCGCTACCACAAATTCAGGGGTTAAAATTTGGCAGAAAATTCAGTGTTGTACATCCGGGAACCCCAGGAATAGCAGTAGAGCACCGATGCATGATCTCCAGCTG
This sequence comes from Spinibarbus caldwelli, assembly GCA_039654775.1. NCBI lineage: Eukaryota > Metazoa > Chordata > Actinopteri > Cypriniformes > Cyprinidae > Spinibarbus > Spinibarbus caldwelli. The sequence continues at coordinate 18,256,095 of CM077251.1, forward strand.
ATGTCAGCCGCTCACCAGAAGGTGGCGCAAGCAGCTGTTAATGAAGGCCATATGCGGATCAAGTCATTCATTTACAAAAACTGATTTGCAGAAATGGAGCAAGCGCTAAGTAGAAGTTTTGAACATGTGGAAACGCTGATTGTGTGTATGTTTAATTCAACATCTTTGCTGTTTCCCGTTGCCTACATGTAAGCAGCTTTCTCTACCACAAAGGAGATTATAATGCTCTTTTACCCAACGCTGAAGTACAGAACTAACATTACATCTGAGGAAGACATATTTACTCAAAATGACTGAATATATATTTGTCAATAACTCGCCTTAGACAATAAGTTCTCTAAGTACGTACACTACACAAATATTTTTAAGAAAAAAAATTACAGTAATTCACCAAAATGGAATTTTTTGTGCTCCAAATGTTGTATGTTACTAGTGACCAGACTGACTTACTACAGTTTAAATTTTGACAACATCTTCCTTACTGTACATACAGTATATAATTAATCTTAAGAAATTACTGTAATTCACAAAGTTATTTTTTTTTTAAATATGCTCCAAAGGTTGTAGTACATTCCTATTGACTAGACTGACTTGCTATAGGTGAAATTTTGCTAATACTTCCCTTAATGTACATAATGTACATCAAGTACATCAGATTTTTTTTGTTTTTGTTTTAAATAATTGTGAATTTTACATACAGTAAGGGAGATATTGGCAAAATTTCACAACATACTACAACCTGTGGAACATGAAAAATCCTTTTGGTGAATTACTGTAGTTTTTAAAAAAGATATTTGTGTACTGTACATACCGTAAGGGAGATGTTGGCTAAATCTAACCTGTAGTAAGTCAGTTTTGTATCTAGCAACGTACTTCAACCATTGGAACGTGAAAAAAACCCTTTCCATGAATATTTTATATGTAAATAATTGTGTACTGTACATATATATAAAGGAGGTATTGGCAAAATCTCATCTGTAGTAAATCACTATGAGCAATACAAGCTTTAAAATTTGACAGTGTGTTATTTTAAATGTTAAAAGTCATTTTAATTTAAATAATTTGGACGTTTTAACCCAGTCGGTGGAATTGTCAGGCAGTCCCTTGGGTGCGATCAATGCTTTCTCCGGTTTACATTTGCAGCATACACCTAGGCGGTTTTGAACTCCTTTTTGATGTATAAAGTGGTTGTTTACTGTTAAAACTAATCGTGGTATTGATATCTTTGTAGGACTGTCGACTCTAGATCAGTGGTAAGGGAAAGCAACGAAAATGCAGCGCGTTGCCTTCTTCTGACCTCATTTGCTTGCCTGTATATAGTTTGCATAATCATCAGTAAAGTGTATTGTGAGATCTGAGGTCTTATATCACTGTATTAGTTCACTGAGGCACGTCACGCCTCGCTGGGGAATCCTGGAGTGTGACGTATGAGGGGAACCCCAGTATTACAGCACAGCATCACATAAGCCATGATACAAAGTTACAGAAACTAAGCAACCGAAACCAATATATGTCTTCCTCAGATGTAATGTTAGTTCTGTACTTCAGCGTTGGGTAAAAGAGCATTATAATCTCCTTTGTGGTAGAGAAAGCTGCTTACATGTACAATCAGCACACACAATCAGCGTTTCCACATGTTTATACTGGCCCCGATAATCAACTTCTACTTAGCGCTTGCTCCATTTCTGTAAATCAGTTTTTGTAAATGAATGACTTGACCCACATGTAGGGTGTTTCTCAAACGGAAGGCTTCATCCTACGAAGGCTGCATTTCTCGGCTGCCACGTCATCAAACGTCGCTGAAGGCCATCTCAATCGGAAGGATCTTTGGAAGGAAGCCTTCATTTCGCGTCCTTCATTCAACTGAATTTGAAGGATGCATGGGATGTATCCTTTGCGACCTTCAATCACCCACAATCCTTTGTACCATTCTATTTCATGAAAATAAACTGACGAAAAACGAGTCATTAATGAGCTTGTCTGAATTTATTATGAAATGTAAGACAAAAATAATGTTTTCGGACATGAAAGCATAGATGTTATTTTTTGTTTTTGTGTAAATTACTCAATAAATGCTAAACTGCCAATAACTTAAGCCGTGGGGAGACTCTAGACAGCTGTGATTCATTGTATTGCATTAAAGCCAATATAAAGATTTGAAATAAAAAGTATTTTTCCAAAATAAGTTTCATTAGTATTTTCGTGCCCTGATGGTGAGGGCGGGAACATGTGACGTAGCCACGCGCACTTACTAGTGCGTCTCATTCTAGCGTTTATATGCCGAGGAGGAGTCTAGCCTACAAGACTCTGAAGGACTGAACTAGGAAGGACGCAGCCTCGATAGGATGCAGCCTTCCGTTTGAGAAACACCCATGGCCTTCATTAACAGCTGCTTGCGCCACCTGCTAGTGAGCGGCTGACATCAGCTGGAGATCATGCATTGGTGCTCTACTGCTATTCCTGCGGGTCCCGGATGTGCACCGCTGAATTTTCTGACGAAATTTAACCCCTGAATTTGTGGCAGCGAATTTGGAAAGTGAAATAAAATGACCAAAATGTGCCTGTCGAATATTATACATCATATTTTTAAACAGATTGAATATTTTGGAAGTGAATTCTGGAAGGTGAATATGAATTATTGAATTTTTAATTATGAAAATGTGTGTGAAATGTTTTGAGTTGAAATATTCACAGCTTAAATAAACAACTATGTCAAATTTCAGGACCTAAAAATGCAAGCCCTGGAAATACAAGGCATTAAAATGCAAGCACTGTTAACTGCAATGCATCTTTTTTTCGATTTGTGGAATTCAGCATGCTTTATGTTTCAAAAACTGTTGTCATTATTCTGCTTCCATACAGTGAATCATATTGATACAATTTTGTTTTCATCTTAATTTAAAATGCTGTTGTGTGGTAACAATTACTTTGCTAGCAACACAACAGACATATGCTCAGCGAGGAGTAGCACTAGCTTGTGGTGAGATCCTCTGACAAGTAGTGCAGTGACTCCAGGTACCGGCTGGAAAATTACTCCTAGCCGTTAGCTCCCGATGCTAATTGTTTGTATTAAACAGTGTCTGACAGGAAAGGAAGTGCACAGAGGCGCTGAGAGCAGCGACAGGTCGTGTTAGCATGGTGACAGTTGACTGGGCAGCCTGGAGCGGAGCTGGAGAAAGACTCTAATCTGCCCTGCTCGTTACTCTTGTAGCCCGTGGCACCTCTGAGACCTCTTGTTCTGTGTAAGAAACCCACAGCAGCTACACGCTACACCACAGCCACACTCACTAAGAGAACATGTTAAATAACAGTATGACTTATGCCCCAGGAAAGGACAGTTACTTCAAAACATTTATCATATCCTTTTGTTATTTGGTATTGTTACTACTATAAACCATAAGAAGGTGGAGTTCACCCAGAAATTGATATTTTAGGAATTTCTTTCCCTCACAAATAAATAACTTATATTTACATTTTACTTCTTCTTCCTTTTTTTTTTTTTTTTTTTTCAAATATCCTGGCCACTCTTTTCATTATAATCAAAGTTAATTTGAAGACTGGAACTGTCAAGCTTTAAAATATCAAAAAAAAAAAAAAAAAAAAAATCTATTAATTGGTTGATCCAGTTCACAAAACAAGTCTGAGTGATTAGTTTACAAAACCGACTGGTCAGTTCAACTTACTCATTATTAGTAAATAATGATGAAAATTTGTTTGTAACACAACTCTCACGTCACTTCAAAAATTCAATATTGTTCAATATAATATTCAATATTCAATATAATATTCAATATTTCATCATATAGTTTTATGGTATGTTTATGGTGATTTTTTGTTTTGAACTTAAAGGCATAGTTAGAAAAAAGAAAAAAGAAAAATTAATAACCCTCAGGCCATCCAAGATGTAGATGAGTTTGTTTCTTCATCAGAACAGATTTGGAGAAATGTAGCATTACAGTATATGACTTGCTCACCAATGGGTCCTCTGCAGTGAATGGGTGCCGTCAGAATGAGAGTTCAAACAGCTGATGAAACATTACAATAATACAAGTACTGCAAGTAATATTTGAGCTGCATGGTGTAATATACAAATCCATCAAGCCAGATTTAACGTCAAACCATAATATTGCTTTCTCCAGTGGAAAAAGTCACCTTGACTGAATCAGGAGAGAAATATGTACAGATGAAGCACTACAAACAAATATGTTGGTGCATTTTAATGTGAGAGGACACACTTTTTCACTGCAAGAAGTATTATTATGGATTATGGAGTCATTTATTGGTTAAAAGCAATCGTTTAAAGGGGTCATATGACGTTGCTAAAAAGAACACTATTTTGTGTATTTGGTGCAATGCAATGTGTTTATGCGGTTTAAGGTTCAAAAAACACATAATTTTCCACATACTGTACATTATTGTTGCTCCTCTATGCCCCGCCTTTCTGAAACGTGCCGATTTTTACAAAGCTCATCGTTCTGAGAAGCGAGGCATGCTCTGATTGGCCAGCTATCCAGTGCGTTGTGATTGGTCGAATACCTCAAGCGTGAGACGGAAATGTTACGCCCCTCACCGTATTGTGAAGCCGTGTCCCGGCGTGACGAGACAAAAACAATAAAGCCCATTACAAACGAGGCTTTTGTTGCATCCAGTGGGGAAATAATTACTGATTATAATATACTGTCTTTTTATGAGTCGCGTTGAATTGCGCCGCGTAAACATTACCATACCTGCATTTGTGATCGGAGAAACGACAAACAACAAGCGCTACTCTACACAGCTCAAAATTTGCGTTTGAATCGTCAGTGGCAAATTCTTTAAATATGAAAACATACTTACAGGCTGTGAGTCAGAAGCACCAGACTGTCCTTGCAAAGTTGGAATTGCCCCACTTTATAGAAACAGTCTTTGAGCATAGCTGACAGGCTACTCCCAGGTTCAGGAAATAGTCCTCCGTAAAATGTGCTGCACACACTCGAATATTTGGATTGAACTGTTCTGGAACAGTGTTGTAAATACAACTTAACTACTGATTCCTAGTTGTGTCCTCTTTTGGAAGCCCAAAAAAAGTAGTTTCGCTTTCAAAACGAAACATAGCATCTCCAGGACATGGCGCCGGCAGCAGCAACAATACTACAGCGAGAATAAAAGTCCCGCCCCTTTTCTTTGCATATACATTTGGGCGGTGTTATGCAAATCTCCCCACACAGTGATGTAGACATGTGGGGGCGTGTTTGCATGAGCCGTTTTAGGGGGGCGTGGTCGAGTCTTAACTTTCATAAACAATATTTCTTTGGTTTTGAGACTTTAGTCTTTGAAACTTCAGGGATCTTATCTATGCACAAACAGCTTGTAACACTCCAAAGAGAAAGGAAAACTTGAAATCGCATCATATGACCCCTTTAAAGTTAAGTGATGTGTTTACCAGCTCTTTGAACTCTCGTTCTGATGGCACCCATTCACTGTAGTGGATCCATTGGTGAGCTAGAGATGCATTTCTGAATTTTTCCAAATTTGTTCAAATGGAGGAACAAACTCATCAACATCTTGAATGGCGTGAGGGTAAGAAAATTCTCAGCAAATTCCTTTAAAAGCTTCAAAAGCTTCCTTTATAAGCTTCAGTCCCCAATCAATATTTTAATTGTACAGAAAGAGCATCCATTACATTATTCAAAATATAATATTTTTGTAATCCACAGAATTCATATAGATTTGAAATAGCATGAGGATGACTAATTGATGACAGAGTTTTCATTTTTGTTTGAAGAATTCCTTTAATATGAGATTTCTCTCCAATGATAAAAAGCTTTCTGAATCTATCATTTTATTTCATTTTAAAATGTTCAGTCATTTTTTAATGACAGTGGTGGCTATTACCAACATATGAGCAGAATCAAAGACTAGAGACATAAAACAAAGACCCTCACAGCTGAATGAAGGTAAAAAAGAAACTACAAAATCAGTGCTGAGGAGTGGGGAAATCTCCTAAGTGATTTTCTAGGCTGTTACACACGCTGTGCAGCGGGTATTGAGTGATTCCCAGAGGTAGTTAAGATCGCTTTAGGCTAGATTAGACACATCTTAAGGAGATGGAAACACGACTCTGTAAATGTTTGTTCGACTGCCGGTGTCTGGGGGGAGATGGAAGCTCCTTGAAGCTATTACAGCAAATCAAACACATAGAACATTTTATTGCTATGAACGCCATTTTAAATGTGTAACTACTTGGGGATTGGTTAGGAGATAAATGAAGAACATATGGAACATGAGCGTTAGCCTTTTGCAGGCTGCATTAAGTGTGTCCACACTAGCTCCAGGCTGAGACAAGAGGAGAACAGAGTAGCGGGCACTGACCCTCTCAGGCCTCTTGCCCCAGCAGATGGAGGAGAAGGCAGAACGGGCACAAAGTGCTGGCACTGCCCATTTTGGCACCACTGGAAAGTGCCAAAGCAAAGCAGAAAGCCAAGATGTGTATCCTTTGTCTGTCTTCATAAACACAGTCTCCCCACACCCAAAGCGCAACTGTATTTTCTCTCCCGTTAGTCATTTTTAGTTAAGATAAAAATGTTTGGGGCGAATTAAATCTCTAACAGAAGATCTGTTGTTTTTTTCTTCGTTAATAGTTTGTTTATTTAAACCAAAACCATGAATGATTATAGCAGAAAGCTAAAATGATCAGGCAATATAACAGATATAAAGAATATTCTGGGTTCAGTACAAGTTATGCTCAATCAACAGCACTTGTAGCATAATGATCATTGCACAAAAATGAATTTTGACTCATCCTTCCTTTTTTGTATAAAAAGGCAAAAATCTGGGTTACAGTGAGGCGTTTACAATGAAAGTGAACGGAGAAAATCAATAAATATTAAAACATCCTCTAAATATTGTCTCCATTCACTTCCATTTTAAGTACCTGACCATGACCACAAAGAACAAGTCTAAATTATTTTCAGGTGGAAATCAAAATGCTGTTGACTGAGCTAAACTTGTACTGAATCCAGAATATTCCTTTAACTGTTTCTTCACATTTTTACATTGTGGACGTCAAATAATCATTAAGATGTTTTGTTAAATGTGTGTACTGTATGTCATGCGAAAAGCACTCACAGTGCCCAATTAACTAATTAGCGTGTCTCAGTTGACTCATTATTCTTTTTCAATCCTTCAACTGTTTTTGAACATATGTAACACATATGCTCAGTAATCACAATGCAACTCCCTCTGAAACACAGCTCCACTTTATAACAAAACTAGCGCCACAAGAAAGAAAGAAAGCGAGGGAACGGCGGACAGAAGAGAGTTTTTTTCTCCTTTGGAAGGAGCTTCTTGCCAGGCCACCTGTCTGTGAGCATGCCAGCTGTACGTTTGCGCTGAGGAGTGTCACAAACGCTCCACGCTTCCAGCAGCACATTAGCTGCACTTGGCACTTCTTCCTCATGTGAAGGAAGAAGCGGCGAGAATCAGATGGATACATTTTGCCTGGGGTTGGGGGGTGGTTCTGGAGGAGGGGGTTGTGAAGGTTGAGTGGCTGTCGGGTTTTTCCTTCATTTTTTTCCTCTTTTGGTTCAGTTGAAGAGAAGGAGTGCCAGTGGAAAGCAGAGACACCTGGTGCTGCCTTCAAGTGGAAAGGAGCAACTTGGAAAGAGGTATTGTTTTATACACCTTAACCTCGGCTACAGTACGTCCACCTTCTCTGAGAAGCGTTCAGACAGCGAAACGGTGCCCAAACTTCAATCTAAGTCGTTAGATTGCATCCAAGCGTTAAATGCAGAAGGCCAAGTAAAGACAGCGCGAAGGGGGGCCAGTCGATGGCGAGCTTTCAATGAAGTTTCTCTAAAGGTTTCTGAAGAAACTCTAAGTGTTTTTATTTGTTTATATTCTTTTCAGTTGGACAGAAATTGACTTTTTGGATGCTTTGTCATGGGGTAAACAAAATCTGTAGGGTTTAAATGAAATAATTGTTGCTAAATAAAAACAGTAGTGTTCTTTTAGAGTCGAGATTAAAAGGATTATCCTTCGCTGTTTGCCGTCCCATCTTCTCCTTACTGGTCTATGGTAAGGCCTACCGCACTCACACGGGCAAATTAGCAGCAATCAGCTCCCTTCCCTAAGGAATCCCAGTAGTCAAGATAATTGCAGCAACATTTGCCAACAACTCTGACACAACCTGACATTTCCAGGAAAGGTAAATGGCTAAGGCACATCGCTGGGAAGGAGAGATGAGTTGATGAAAAGCCATTATGGACACAATAATTGGATAAATGGCCATCAAAGTTAAGAGTAAGATGGATGACGGTGGATATTGACAAAACAAATATTGGTGAAGCTTTTTAACACATGCACAAGTGTGTAATGCATAATTGCAATAATGAGGTGGTTCATTTTTGGATGATATTCATGTAATACAGTATATCAGTTTGCGATATGCTATATAAGTAATGCTATGTCTTGTCAAGGGAGCTCATTAGTGCACAATAATAATAATGTTAATTTTGAGAAAGATGTTTTTTCATTAGCTAAACAAAGATTTATTTAATATCCAATGCCCTAGTGTCAAAACTGGAATGCATTAAAAAATGATAATAAATGTAAAAACTATTCATTAATTATTATTTTGAGTTTTGCACTTGATTACTTGATTGAATCATTGATTGCAACATGATTAAATTTCAAATTCCCTCGTGATACAGATTTTGTTTTTAAACCACCATTTTAAAAATCCATTTACTTTTTCCAGTTCAAATTCTCAGATGTATAACATCATAACAATAAAAAAAGGAAAACATAGGGAAAAATGTTACAATAATATTGATTGGAACTACACTATGGGAAACATGAGGAACAAATACAACCTAAATAAATTGCCCTCAGATATGCTGAAGAACAATATGAACAGTAATACAACTGGTTCTCATGAAATACAGTTTTCCCACCCTCCGATGTTCTTCCAGCACCTGAAAACAAGATCTGTAGTGCTGTTATCTGCTCAGTGAGAGAACAGATGTGTTTGCTAGAGCGCTTCATATCGTTCCATGAGGCAACAGGAAACACTGTAATGACACAGTGTGTTGCTGTAGCCTGGTTTTTCCTTTCAAATAAACACAGACAAAGCAGATTGATGGGAATTCAGCTCACACATTCTTTTTATCTCTTTATCTTTCTCTGCCCCTATACCTGGGCTCATTATGTTGCACCAAGATACTTTACTGAACTGTTTCAGAGTTTGTAAACAAGATTGAGTAAAAACAAAGTTGTTTTTTGTTTTATTTTGTTTTGCTTGTTTTGTTGTTGTGTTTGTGTGTTTTATTTTTGTTTTGTTTTGCTTTGCTTTGCTTTTTTGTTTGTTTGAGTTTTGTTTCATTCTGCATTGCTTTTGTTTTGTTTTTTTGTTTTGTTTTTTTTTTTTTTTTTTTGGTGTGTTTTTTTTTAGCTTTGTGGGTTTTTTTTTCATAATGTTCCATTTTAAAAGCACTTAATAACTTAAAATTTAGTGCTACTCACGTTTAGGGTTCCAGAGACCCCAGGTATGAAACTACCATGAATTAATGGGCTTTGAATTAGACAGAGACAGATTTTAAAATAAATTAAAGGGAAAATTTTTTTAATTATTATGTAGCATAAAAAAGTGCAACAGAACATGATGGTTAATTATCTACAGTATATTCCACATTTAATTTGCTCAAACTTAGCTTTTTCTTAAGTGTCAATCATAAGGGTGATAGATTTGTTGCCACCATCTGTGTGACCTATTGTACTGCAAATTAATTCTGACTAATTGACTGGTGAAAAGAAAAGAAGGGGCTCCTCTAAAGAATTCCTAATAAGTTCCTCTTCTTCTTTGTTATAAAATAACTGCTCTAATGTGGCAAAACAGAAGTAGCCTTCCTACAAAGCAAAACAACACAAGGCTTTTTTCCCTGCTACCCTGCCCCCTCACTTCACTCCTCCACACCGCCACCCTCTTTTGTGTCTCTCTCTGTTTTTCTCAGTCTCTTTTTTCCTCACCTCTTCTCCCTGTGTTTTATTTCGCAGAGGTGAAATTGAGTCCTGGAGTCTGTCAGGTCTCGTCCGACTCTCTCAAGGTGAGAGGACATGCCTCCCCTGGCCCGGTGCCGGTGGGTTTTCCCATCTCGCAGAACCGTTTAGGGAGATGGGACGGACAGTGAGAGTGACAAGGAGGTCAGTTCCACGGCTTCCGGGGAGAGCAGATGGCCCTCGGTGTGGGCTTTTTTGTCCATCATTGTTTTTCCTTTGCCTCATTTTTTTTTTTTTTTTTTTTTCCAGGGGAATGTGCTGAGAATACAATGGCCTGGAGTGAGTGAGTTAGAGCTCCTGGCAGGGAGAAGGCCAACGCAGAGCTCTGGATGTTGGGTCTAAATCCCCTTTACCTCAGGGAGGGACTAACAGCTCTCTTCCAGCCAAGGTTACTAAAGACCCATCCAGCCATTGCACTGTTTAACCCAAAGAGAAAGTAACGACCTGGGGTACCCTGCAACATTCAAGGGTAACTTGTCCTTAACTTGCTATTTTAAATATATATTTAAAGGGATAGTCCTCCAAAAAAAATTTAATCTGTAATCATTCACTGACTCTCATGTATTTCCATACCTGTGTGGCCTTTTGTTCTCTGTGGAACAAAAAAAGAAGATATGTTGATAATTTTTTGGATTGGTTTAGTTGATGCTGTGGAAGTCAGTGGAGTCCAGAAAAACAACATTGGACCCCATTGTCTTTTATTGTATGGGAAAAAAAAAAAAAAAAATCTTTTATATCTTCTTTTGTGTTCCAAAGAAGAAAGAAAGTCATAAAGGTTTGAAATGCCATTGGATTGAGTAAATGACGATAAATGATTTTTTTCCCTTCAGTATGTGTTCTTTGAGCTTTCAGCTCAGTAACAGAGTGAAAATTGCTATTTATGCTTTTTTTATTCAACGGAGCTCATGTGATTTAATGTTATTTACTTATTTTATACTGCATATGCATTGCACAAAATAATTATTTGTAATAGTTGTGAGTAGTTTTTACACCATCTGATAGCAGAAGACAGGTGCAGTCACTTCCCAGGAAACTGCTGGGTGTGTCTTTCTCCCAAAGTGACATCTGCTGATGCTGTTAAACCATAAAATAACAAACACTGAATATAACAGCATCTACAAATAATACTGCCTGGAGCACGTTTAAACCTGTTGTTTATATGCTGACACAAAAGTGTGTCTGTCAGGTTTGAAGTGTGTGTTTTTATTTTGAAGATGATAAGAAGCCATAAAAACTGAAGTAAGACATCACTGGAACTTTGAACATGCCTCAGACCCCCAGGCAATTACGCTCAGGACATGGAGAAAGTCATTTCCCTTTGTCAGGAGCAACACACTGTGGCATTGCATTTTAAAGGAAGTTCTAGGTAATTGAAAAAGGGAAATTCGAGAAGTGTCTGTGAAGTGCTTTTATCATGATTGTTCAGTTCTTCTCCTTTCATGCATGAAGGAGTTCCCCTTTACTCTTTTAAGACTGTGGAGAGGAATAAGAACGGGTGCACTTCTCCGAGAAGTATTATCGGTTTGATATGCGCTTCTCCAAAAGTGACCCTCAAGCTATTACTTAACGTAACCTCGAACTGCTCGCATTAGTGAAGCAGGTACAATGTACTTTTTCTGATGAGAACAAAGAGTGCAGAGGATGAAACATCTTGTATGTCTTTGTTATTTAAAAATCTATCTGTAAAACATTACACGCATACAAATATGCAGATAAAACAAATATGGTCCAGTGTTGTTTTACATTCCATTGGCTTTCAGTGAATAGACAAATATGTATTTTTTGTGTGTTGCACAGAAGAAAGTAAGTCATACAGGTTTGTAATGACATGAGGGTGAGTAAGTGATGACAGAATTTTTATTTTTGTAAACTATCCCTTTAAGTGTGACAAGGAAAATGCAGGAAAAAAACACCCTCTTGTCACGGGTCATGAAGTAATGAAACATGAAACTGGTGTTGCTATTGAACATATTAATGTTAATGAGGCAAATGATACTGTAATTTTTCCATTGATGGCATTTTGAAGGTTTCTCTAGGGATTAATGTCACTCGACAATTAGACGCACAGCAGCGCATGACAATCGCAAGGGAGCCGCCGTCATAAAAGACATGGTCACTTTACACTCAAAGAGAGATCATGTCTCTCATGAGATTGATCACATATGTACACACCTATACAAATTCACGTCTGCCTGTGTGCCACATCTGGAACCGCACATTTGCATTGTACATAAGTAAAATATGGTGCCCCTATTTTGAGTGTCTTAAACACATATGACGCACAGACAACATGTAAATGTAAAGTTGTGGGTGTTATTGCTCACTTCTTCCCCTTGATGTATGGATTCCCATTTCTGCCAAGTTCTCAAAAGTGTAACTTTATATCTTATCATGTGACTTTATACTTTGCAATTTTGACATTGTTTCTTAAAATTGCGATTTTATTCCTCATAAATTGTTATATATTCTATTGTGACTTTATTTCTCGTAATTTCTTAATGTCAACTTAAAACGTTATAGTAAGACTTTAAATCTTTGTATATCACAATTTCACTTTACACCTTGCAAGTACAATGCAACTTTATTTATTATTATTGCTACTTTATTTCTCATAACTGCAACTTTGTTTCTCAGAATTTTATTATTTACAGCAATTGTGGCAATGTGACTTTATATCTTGGACTTACAACATTGTTTCTTGTGATTGCAATTTTATTTCTTATAATTGTAACTAAAATCCTATAATCACAATTATATTTTGTAATTGTGACTTTCTCATAATTGGGACTTTATGAGCCTATGACTTTATTTCACAGCGTGACTTTATATCTCACAATTTGACTATATATTACTTGTAATTTTTTTGTAATTACAACTTTATTTCTCATAATTGTGTAGATTTTAGGTTTTCATATTTGGGACTTTATAGCTGACATAAAAATACATATTAAATAAAATTATTAAATTATTAAATTAAAAATAACTATTAAAAGGATAGTCCATCCAAAAAATGTAACATTCTCTCATCATACGCACCCTCATGTTGTTCCAAATCTGTATGAATTTGTTTCTTCTGAACACAAAAGAAATTATTTTTGAAGTTTCAGTTCCCATTGACTTCCATTGTATTTTTTTTTACATACATGACGTCCATACAGTGGATGTCAATGGGAACTGAAACCATTGTTTCCAAAATTCTTCAGAATATTTTCTTTTGTGTTCCACAAAAGAAACAAAGCCTTAAGGTTTTCGAACAACATGAGGTTGAGTAAACTGATTAACATGAAAGGTGACCAACATAAAATAAAGGTGTTTTTTAATAAACTAGGTGCAAATTACATTTTTGAAAGTTGCATTTAATAGCAACTTGGCTCAAAAATCTACAGGGACATGTTTGAATTGGCATGACACTTCTGATGTGAAGGATCAGGGAGTGGATGTGAGTAACCTCTATGTCTTGTTAGAGAGAGAGAGAGATTGGGGGATGTCACTGCATCCTTCAACAGGGGCTCAGGTGTGGCCAAATATGCCCAGCGCTGCTGCTTCCTCATGCACGCAGCCTTCATTACACACTCTCTTTGAAACTTGAGGCCAATTCATCTCTGCTCACACATTTTTCCGCTTTCCATCATTATACTCAGATATGTGAGCGTGTCTAAGTCATGTGAGCATCACCCACACACTCTTTTAAGGCACAAACCAGCATTAATGAAGTCCCCATGATGCATTCGCTCACAATAGCACCTTTTTCACGATTGCTCTGGTTTGCAACCCCTCTCCCAGGTCGCCACGTGCAGATAAGTGGACAGTCAGTCAAACAAAAAGCGACATGAATTCTGAATACATATTCACACAAAAGACAAGTCACGGATGTGAGACACACACGGTCGTCCCTCATGGAAGCACAAAAGATCGCACAGACGGGCGAGAGAAAGACGGCGACCCGGCTGTCCTGGGGGTCTCTCAAAAGTTGTTTGTTTTTTTGATTGAAACATGTTGTTGTCAATGGATGTTATTTAAGGACTCAAGACAAAAAGGGGGGCTTGTTTTTGGCATGAACTCACCAAGCTGTCAGCACAAATGAAGCTATTGGTGGAAGCTTTTTTCTTTCTCGTGCTCAGAAAAACACCAGAGAATGTCCAAAATGAGGAATAGTTGATGGGGTGATAAGAGCCCCAGCTGGGGGGCAGGCAGGTGGGGGTAAATCTGCTAACTGCACCCCTGAGGGTTGGGTTGGGCCGGGGAGGGGTCAGCCTGATGAAATAAAAGCTGATGACCCCATAACCCCAGACTAAAGGGCAGGAGATCAGAATACAACCTACAGCCTATAATGGAAATCAAAAACCTGGAAATTAAATGAAGATTTAATTAATGCAAAATCTGCTTCTTAATGAGACACTGAAAGCAGCTCCCTCTTATAGACGCTTGCGTCCTCTAGGGAGAGATACACACATATTGTATTTACATTATCCACCTCCCACACACACATATGTGCGTGCCCACACACACTGCTCATGTCATCAGCAGACATACTTTCCCTTGTGTGTGCTTTTATTAAAAGGCTTCTTGTTTGTCACTTTAGTGTTAAACAAGAAAATAAATAAATTAATAAATAGATTTATAAATAATATAATTTTTGTATAATATATTATAATAGTTATGTTCATTATTGTATTATTGTTCAAAAGTTTGGAGTCAGTATGATTTTTTTTTTTTTTTTAAGAAAGAAATGAATATTGTTTTCCCCAGAAAGGGTAAATTTAATTGATCAAAAGCAAATAATGATTTTTTTTTTTTAAATCCTCAAAAAGTTCTGGGAAAAAAGTCATGATTTCTGCAAAAACCATGCAACAAAAACAAAAAAGCAGCACATCTGTTTTCAACATGGATAATAATAAGGAATATTACTTTTAGCAGCACATTAGAATATTAGAATGATTTCTGAAGGATCATGTGACACTGAAAACTGGAGTAATGGCTGCTGAAAATTCAGCTTTGCCATCACAGGAATAAATTACATTTTAAAATATATTAAAATGGAAAACAATTCATTTAAATTGCAATAATATTTCATAATATAACTGATCTTACTGTATTTTTGATCAAATAAATGCAGTCTTGATGAGCATAAAAAGGTTAAAAACATTAAAAATATTATTAAGCATCTTACACAAAACCTTTGAAAGTTAGTGTGTTCATTTTACTGTCAAAAGAAAAAATGTATCAAAGTGACATACTATACAAGTTTTAAGAAGTATAACATTATATATTAAATAATAAGTATATACAGCACGTAAATTTATATTTTTTTTTTCTTAAACTGTGAACTGTGCCTCAAAGAGTCTTGCTTGACTTAATGTTTTAATGTGTGTGTGTGTGTGTGTGTGTGTAATTTATTATTACTGATATTTAAGCAGTGAACTTTATGAAAAGTGTTATGTATGAAAATCTATTAATGTCTGTTAATGTAAGTTAATCTTTCAGTTGCTTTTTGTTAATTTTTTTTTTTTTTTTTTTTAACCTTTCAGGTTTTTGTAGTTGGTTTAAATTGTCCTGCAGTGTGACAAATGAATTTTAATAATCCTAATATTCCATGTAACCACTCAGTTAATATGAGGTCATGATGTATTTTAAAAATAGTTTTAAATGAAGTGTAGCATGCCACACTGCAGGTTAACAACTCAAATTCAATTTTTAATCAGCATTATCAGATGTATTTTTAAAGACTTTGTTTTACATCATAACTCATCTTGTTGTCTTCTTGCCAAAATGTGTCCTGCTGCAGGGAGTGATAATGCCCCCTAGGCCACTGTTTGCTTATTCGATAGAGTGGATCAGTGTGTGTGAATCAGCACTTCAAACACAGAGAGATAATCAGACGTGTACACACACAGTCAGAACCATCACACGCCACACTGCCAAACTCCAAAGTCTGTCTCAAACAGTCAAAGTTTTGTGACCCTTACCCTCGAGCAGATCTGTGCCACTAAAACCCAATGATCTGTTTCTTAGGAATAACATTGACATTCTTCTGCTGGTCTGTATTAGTGGTAGGGCAGGTGAAAAAGTTGAAGGTGAAAGCAGGTAGTAACCCGTGCTCTCTGTCTGACTTTGGCATTTAGTGGCGCTTCTAAACTGTGTCTTGTTTTGACAGATAGGAGCAAAATTAGCACTTGACCTATCTGATGTGACATTCCACCCCACCCTTTCCCTTACGCACAGCACAAACGCTTTATGAGGGTGGTATCCTTCTCTCTCCACAGGCCTTCATTTCTAAAAGAAAGAGGGGATGAGAGAAGAGAGCAGAAGGGGGGAGAGGTGAGAATAGATTATTGTGTGTGGGTGTTCGGTTCAACACACACAGCACATGTCTCCCCCTGCTGGTCAAGGCACGCCATTGAGGAGAACGGCAGTGAAGTCTTTGAAGTACTCTAAATTTATTGAAATCAATCACAACGTTTACAGTTATATGTGGTTTATTAATATCCACCCTATTTTTAATGTAAGAGCTGATGCAGCCATTTGTAACTTGAATGTGCTTCTGGTGTCATCCTCTTCCGGTTATAATCCTTTATACTGCTTGATATTACAAACTGGTACAGTATTTCTTATCATAGTTTTTTTTTTTTTTTTTCACAGAAAATAGCTTATTTCCATGTTGCAAAATAAGGTGGATATAAAGCTTAGTCAGTTTTTTTTAATTAAACATGAATAAAAAGGAGGCTGTGAGGGATAGATTTACAGTCATTCCAGTGGCACTGTATAAAAGTCCCAAAATCACGAAATTTTTACAACTCACAGCTTTCAAAACTATTTTATGGAGTTTTTGGTCCCACTTTATATTAGGTGGCCTTGTACTTACATTAAAAAAAATTGTACAATGTGCTTATTGTGTTCATATTGTTTTGCAAAACACTTTTACTGCTATTGAGGTGGGATACGGGTAAGGTTAGGGACAAGTTTGGTGTGTTGGGTAGGTTTAAGGGTGGGTTAAGGTGTAAGAGATGGGTCAACAGTGTATATAAAACTGTAATTACATGCAGGTAATTTTTTTTTTAAATATAAGTACAATGTAAAAACATGTATATACACAATAAGTGCATTGTATCAAATGATTAACTTAAATGTAAGTACATAGTAGTTAAGGCCACTTAATATAAAGTGGGACCGAGTTTTTTGTCTTTAGGAAAGAAGTTTCGTCAACTGGTGTTAAACAACAGTAAAACAGTGCATTGAATGCAAAGTATTTCTATCCCTCACAGCCTTGCTTGTTCCTGTCAAAAATTAAATATGGCGCTACCCTAAGGTCTATAGTCTATCTATATATAGTCAGCAATAAAATCAATATAATAATTCTAGCTGAACTGATCTGAAGGATGCTTTTTACACTAAAATCAAGTCTTCTTTTGACAGACTACGCAAAACAGTTTGTTAGGTCACATCTTCTGCATCAGAAACCCTGATTGATTCAGGGGGATTCAGTTTCCAGATTTCTTCCATGTATTCATATTCTAATCCCATCCCAGAGGCATTTTAAAGTCTTTTAAATCTGATTTAAAGGACTGGTTTGCTGAGATCCATCTTGTCTAACATGCTTGCTGTGACCCAAAATAAAGGAACTGAAAGGAAGCATTTAAAATATATGTACAGTAGGTCCTAGGAATTAAAAGGAAGAAATCAATGCCTGATGATATAATTTCATGCTGGCATCATGCAATGGTATTAACACTGCACATATTTGTTAGAAAGTTCTCCTTAATGCAGTGAATGATTGAATGCTCATCATTGGAGATGCGATAGCTTGTCATTTCCTGGGTTATGTGGGAGATTAGTGCTCTAACTGCTGTTTCAGCCTTGTAGTACTTTTCCCCCTTGACCTCAGATGTCTTAGTAAGACTCTGCCATATGTCTGAGTGTCTTTATTAAATGCTCACACAATTTCAACATGCTTTACAGCTTAAGGCCAGGCATATTTTTTAAATCGTGCTTTCAACTTAATAAAATGACATACGTTCTGCCGTCACGGCAATCTCCTTAGCTCGACTTGAAGATTTTTATAAGCGTCTCTGACCACTGAAACAAAGTCATTTCATCACTGCAAGCAATCCCAAAAGTGCTTCTTTTAGATGATTGGAAAATCCATTGTCTCCATGTCTCATGATTAAACTAGTTTTAGTGAAATTAGGACAATGTAGACTTGCCCTCACGCTTAGATTCTTCTTCATTTTACTGAGAAATTTGATCAAAGAAAAAGCACAGGCGGAGGATTTGAAAAATCTCAGTGACAATACTCATTTGCTGAGATGATCGGGGAATACCTCGCTCGATTTAGATAAAGTAGTTAATGTGTAATCTCTGCTGGAATCAGGACGAGCATCTTAACCAAAAGAGACTGGCAGGAAAATCACTGGGGAAACTGTGTAATGCAGCTTTGAGGAAGTTTAAAGCAGAAGTGTTAGAGGAAGTGTCCGCAGGAATGAAAATTCACAAGTGGTATTTCCTTAATAGTAAAAAATAGAGTCTTTTTCTGTAGTTTTCTGCTTCTTGGGTTGGTCTTCTGAGAAAAATACACTGGTCATATATTTGGAAGCCTGTTGCATCTCAGAGTAAGATATTATATATATGCGATATTATATCTCACGATTATGGCTTTACTTTTGACTTAATGATTTTCAATTATGACTTTATTTCTTACAATATTACTTTATATCTCGAAAGGCGACTATGAATCTCAGAGTTTCAACTTTGTTTCTCATAACTGCAACTTCATTGCTCACAATATCTTACAATATTACTTTATATCTAGCCATGTGACAAAATCTAACAATTGCAACTCTGTTTCTCATAGCGGCACCTATATAACTCACAATTGCAACATTATAACTCACAATATCTTACAGTTTTCCTTTTATATCTTGAAATGTGACTTTAAATCTCAAAGTTGCAACTTTGTTTCCCATAATTGCAAATATAACTCACAATTGCAACATTATAACTCGCAAAATCTTACAATATTACTTTATATGTCATAATTGCAACTTTGTTTCTAATAACTGTGATTTAAAACTCAGTTGCTGCTATGTTGCTCATAACTGTGACTATATAACTCACATTTGCAACTTTTTCAATTGGAACTAATAACTGCAACTTTTTAACTCACAATATCTTACAATATTACTTTATATCTCGCAATGTGACTAAACTTCACAACTGCAACTTTCTCATAACTGCAACTTTATAACTCACAATATCTAACAATATTATTTTATATCTTGCAATGCCACTTTAAATTTTGCAGTTGCAACTTTGTTTCTCATAACTGTGACTTTATAACTCATAAGTGCAACTTTTTCAATTGCAACTAATAACTGCAACTTTTTAACTCACAGTTGCGACTTTATAATTCACAATATCGAACAATAACAATATTTTATATCTTTCAATGTCACTTTAAATCTCATAGTTGCAACTTTGTTTCTCATATTAGAAACTTTATAATTAACAATTGATACTTTATAATTCACTATGTGAGTATATGTTACAATTTCGACTATAAATCGCAGTATGACTTTTAATCTTGTAATTGCTACTTTTCAACCTCATATAACTTTGTACTCATTGTAATCTCAAGCATTTGTCAATAAATTCCTCCAAAAACAAATGATCTGGGCTGTTCTATCCACATTTTAATAATTTTATAGTTCTGCATACTTATAGCATGTCATCAGTTGTCTCATTTGTGTCTATTGTTTTAATTTCTCCCCAGGAATTTCAGCAGAAACATCTGCGGCAAAGTTGATACTTCTGTAAACATGACTGCGGACTCGCAAGCTATGAAAGCAACCTCTGAGCAACAACATTTTCCTCTGGAAAGCGGAGCACAGAGGACATAACCAGAGTTCAGCAGGAGCCAGGCGGCTGTGAGGTCGGAGAGGTGCAATATTTAGTGGGACAGAAGGAGTTCGCGGGCTGGAGGAGCGAGCGTGTGTTCACAGGACAGGAGGAGAGATGCGGGTGGAGGGGTGAGTGTCTCAGGTGCGAGTCAGGAGTTTCAGCTCAGCGGCTCTCTGATCAGCCAACAAGCACATCACGCCGCGTTAGCACTGGGTAGGTGAACAGACTGTCGCATCGTGTAAAGGAACGGACACTGTTTCCTGTGGTTCTAATGCCAGAACTGAGTGGGGTGCAGGAGTGTGAGAGAGAGAGAGGGAGTAAAAGAGATAGATGGAGAAAGAGAGGGGAGTTCAGCATGAGCAGACAGATGGAAATTACCCTGGCAAGGTATCAGAGAGAAGCTGCAACAAAGACCTTTGTTTAGTTGCTTTAGAATCCCATGTTTTTCGCAAACCATAAGATGATGGCCATGCATATTCATTCGCTCATTTGCATGCAAACTTCTGGTCCTGTCCAGATTAGCATTACAGTTTTAAAATGCTGTTTCATGTTGCAAGTAAAGAGGAGGACTACCTTAGGCAGTCCCGAGCATCTTTTCAATTAAACACGCGACAAAAGTCCTTCTTTTCAACAAAAGACTCTCATGCCTGATGTCTGAACAGCTCTTAACGCATAAGCACACACATCAGCCGTTCTGGCTAATGTGAACATTTGAATGCACCGCTTGTAAGCGCGTGCAAATACGCAGCCATATCAGAAGAACGCTGTCACGCTTTTTACTCTAAAACAATCTTCTTGCCTCCAGGGTTGTGCAATGTAAAGGCAGGCCCAGTGTACATGGCAAAACACAACAAGCTATTTCACACTACCAATTAGCAATTGTAACATGCTGGCTCTCAAAGCCCCATTAAAATCGCCTGTGGCGTAGGGTACGTCCTCGGTTTTAATAGCTTCTGAAACACTTTCTGTTGCAGTAGAATGAGCCATTGAAACCTCGAACAGCAGAAAGATGGACTGGATGTTGCACCGTTCTGCGGCGTATACTTGGACATCTGGTCAGTGGGACATTTGAGAGCGAGGCTGGACCGCAGAAGCAGGACACCTAGACTTCTATCCAAAGTCAAATGAGTACTCAGAGAGGCTTAATAGGAGGGTTAAAATGGCTGACTTCACTCTAATATGGCCTGCTTTGTCAAGTACCGAGTCGGAAGTTGGTGACATTAGAGGAAATTGAACTGGCATGGGAACAAGACTTTGTACGCAGTAATTTGAACCTTTTTTTGTGACCTATAAACATTATATCTCTTGCATACTGTGTATTTAAATGTTTTGTTAATGTTTTTGTTTATTTATTTGTGTATGTGTACATACATATATATATGTGTGTGTGTGTATGTATATATGTATATAAAATTATTATTATTATTATTTTTTTTTATATATTGGTACCATATTAGTTATCGGCCGAAATAAGACATTTTTTATATTTTATTGGTATTGTCGGTATTTGACACCATCTAGATTATAAAATTTATCTTTAATCTTTAATCTGATCTTTAATGATTATTTTAAATAACAACAACAACAATAAGAGGAAGAAGAATTATTCTTCAGCAAATCTCAAAATGAATATCCATTTTTCATACTGTACAATATAACACTGAGATGCCTAAATTCACTTGTAGCATTTTTAGGATTTTGTTTTTAAGTTCATTAGGCAAAACAGTATATAACTCTAATATTTTATATTACTTACAGTGTTGTTTTTCTTTAGTTTATTACATTAGATCTATACAATTATTATTTAGAAGATGCATGATATTATCAATATTATTGTGCATTGTTTGGATGTGCCATCGTTGGACAACAAGCGTTAGTTTGAAGGAAATGAGACTGTCACATTTAAGAATAGTATGACAGAGTAAGATAAACCATAGTTTATCACAGCACTACATTTACCATGGTCAAAATACACATAAAATGTACTGCCTCTCTTTTTTTTTTTTAGTTTATAGAAAAATATATATTTAAAATTTTATTTAGCTGAAATTATATATTTACAGCTGAACTGAAAATGTTAAATGTTCTGCTTCATTTTAGAGCTCTTGGATGTATTATAAAACATAATAAAACAACTTAAATTTACCATTAAGTAAATTGTGGGTATCCACCTCTGTTTGTGAAAATAAGGATATTTTGGTTTAAATAAGGATATTTTGGATAAGTAAAAGCAAGTAGTAAACAAGCCCTCTCACATAATGTACATTTAAATATTTAGTCTGCAGTCATTGAATGAAAACCTAGGTGACATCATCTAACAAATGTTTGTGAATGCGTAATGTGCTCCACTGTGATGAGGAAAAAAAGGTGTGAGGAGCTTTTGATTTCTCACTTTCTGCCGTTCCATTTCGCCATGTTTTTCTCCAATACACACTTCCTGTTATAGTATAAAAATATGATCACAGGCAAGTGTCCATCTTAAAACAAAACAAAACACACACACACACACACACACACACACACACACACACACACGCACACAGGAAAAATATACACTGTTTTCTCCATGCATATCCACTAGAAGTGAACTGTAATTATTCCTTTGTAGCTAAAAACAGTATCATTAAGAATAATGGCATCATTAAGTACTAGAAGCTATTACTGTGGGTGAATTTGCTGCATTGATAATGAGGCTTCAGACAGGAAATGAAGATACTAATTATGGGATAAAACGCCTACTCAGTTAATTGGAAGCAAAGAGCGAAGTGAAAAGAAAAGCATTTGCACAGAAAGGGAAAAAAAACTGTACAAGATAAGTTCTTGACCTTTTCTAGCATGGAGTAATGGTACAGTGCAGATCACAGCCCATGATTCAGCTCTGCATCGCAGCATCATAGGGTGTCGACCTCATGTTATGCTTTTAAAATGGCACTGAACAATATGCTGTCCTCAATAAGATTGTCTTATTACTTACACAAGGTAAAAAATCCCTCAGTAGTTGATGTTGTGTCATTAAATATGACTGAGACATAAAATCGAATTATATATAGATTTTAAATATAGGCTGCCATATGTTATTGGATCATGTTAATGTAATTGCCAAATAGCTATTGAGGCATTATTTTAGCAACTCAGCCTAGCTTATTCACAATCCTTATACATATGTATAGCTTTTTAAACGAGGATTTGCATTTGAATTGAAAAATTCATTAAATAAAAAATTAAATGAAGCATCATTTTTTAATTATAATGTAATTTTTTTTTTTCAATTACAATTTTTTAATTTTTTTTTTAAGTAAAACCTTAAATTTCTTGGAATTCAAAATGCATACTAGACAAGCTCTGCACTGTAAAGGACTGTAAAAGATTCTGTCCATATTTCATCTGTGCATATTTTTGTCATCCAAGAGGACCTGTTCCTGTGACAATATCTCAAAAAACCAATGACAAGTCTTCAATCCCCATCTGTGTCCCAGCGTCTTTAAGGTGTCACGCTTCAAGCAATTGTCACTGCCCAAGACGGAGAACTCCTAATCTCACCTGCTCTGCCTCCTTTCTTCTTCTGTGTCACTCAAGAGAGGTGTCCAGCGGTGACACATGCCAGAGGCCATCAGTGTTCTACTTAGATTTTATTTTTTGCTTCTGTCAAATACTCAAGAATGTCCTTACAGTCGACAGTCTCAAAGATTATCGTTAATGTAATGCCCCATATTACAAATTACTGCTCAGTATTAAGTATTTGAATACATTTGGGTTGTCAGTCATAAAATATACATTTCTGTTTAATTGTTTAGCCCTTTGTGATTAAGGGCTATCAGAATAACTCATAATCATATCGATTTCTCGCATTCAGTGTTTCAAAAGGCAATTTTGTGAGCAAGAAATCCGCAATAAATAAAAATAGTTAGCACTGTTCCAAACTCGCCCCAGACCAATGCAAAACATGGCATGTGAAATGGAATGTAAAAAAACAAAATGAGAGAAGGTCAGCCAGGAATTCAAATGGAAGACATTTGCAGTTCCAACAAGACCGGGAGTGTGAGCACACATCTGAACCTCAGTCCTTGCTGGAATAATTGCGGGAGCACATCTGGTGCACTTTGAAAATGAATTGGCCCAGCACTGCTATGATAATGACTGCACGGTAGTCTAATAAGTTAGGGAATGCTGCATTCCAAATGTCACCCTGGGTCGCTCCAGCACTTACTTAGTTCATTTACTTGCATAGAGTTTGATTCCAGCTCCCTTCGCTACAAACTCCAGTCCCTGTTGCATTTGCGTTGCCATTAAATGTAGCAAACACTTATTTTGCTTTTCAGTTTTTCCTTGAGTTTGTTTAAACTCTCAGTAAACTGTAGTACTAGCAATTTTATTCTAAATAAATAATTCTGCAATAGAAAGAATCTTTTATGCTCATCAAGTCTGCATTATTTGATCAAAAATAATAGTACAAACAGCAATATTCTGAAATATTATTACAATTTAAAAGAACATTCTATTTTGATATATTTTAAAATACAATTTATCTTGTAATAAAAAGCTGAATTTTTTTAGCAGCCATTACTCCAGTCTTCAGTGTAACAGTCCTTCATCGAATTATGACAACAGTTACTTAATATTAACTGTAACACTTTAGTATAGGGACCAATTCTCACAATTAACTAGTTGCTTATTAGCATGCCTATTATTAACATATTGGCTGTTTATTAGTAAATATAAAGCACATATTCTGCATGACCGTATTCTACATCCCTAATCCTACCCAATACTTTAACTTAACAACTACCTTACTAACTATTAAATTGGGAGTTTATTGAGGCAAAAGTCGTAGTTAATGGTTTGTTAATAGAGAAAGTTGGACCTTAAAATAAAGTGTGACCATATTAACTTAATAATTTTGTGGAAACCATGATACATTTTTAAAGGATTCTATGATTAATAGAAAGTTAAAAATAACAGTACATTACATTATGGTGCTACCTGTTTTTCCAACAGTTGCAGACAGATTTTTTGAAAATTTGAACTTGATTTAAAAAGCCTTTTTTTTTTTTTTGCAGTTTCTGTTTGGTGCATCTAGTGGTGCACATACTCATACTTGTTGCTTAAATTTATGTAGTCCATGTGGACATTTTTTATGGCTAGGTCCACTTCTGAGTAGACTAGACTATATCTAAAAGGACTTTGGGGCTTACTGGGACACTGCTTAAAGAGTTACACTTCCACAAATTGCTCCTAGCCAACCGTGCATTCCTTCACATCTCTTTCATATTCACCGCACCAGTGTGAATGAAATGCAGAGGGTTCTATTTTCACTCAAGGCCTGCAGTGAGGGCCCATTTTGGCTGTTGATTTGCAGTGGGCTGGTTACGCTGTGGTGGATGCCCTAAAGGCAGCTACAGTCCCAGTGAGTTCCACCAGTCGGCTGTGCTTTGCTTGCGCTGCCTGGCAAGCATCTTCAGCTCACTCATTATCTCATCCACTGATGTATGTCTTCTTGCAAGAAATCTTGTCAGGCTGTTACTCGCCATCCAATTAGACAGCTCATCTGCGCTTATTCACCAAGCAGAAACACTCAACAAGGCCCACGTGCGTGTAAGCGAGATTTGCGTGTTTGCGCACGTGTGCTAATAACGACCTGCGGCGCCACCTGCTGTAGGGAGCAGTAGCCCTGTGTCGCAACGCCTTCTCTCGACAACATCTGGCTGAGCCCAAGGCGCCGGGAGAAGAGAGCACCAGAGCGGAATAAGGAGAACAAGGGTCCCCTCGTACCCGTGCGCAGGCCTGGGCAAGAACCCCTTCTGTCAGATAGCGCTGCCATTGATGTGCCATTCCCCTTGTTGCCTCCTCGTTAGTCCATGCAGTAAATTAATACAATTAAGCACAGTTTTTCTCCAGGCCCACGTGGGTATTGTTCTGAGTGTGTGCTCACTGAAACCTCAATCCCCCAAGCTCATGTGTTTTACAAGAAGAGAGCGAGCGAGAGAGAATGGGGGATAAGGTTAGCTGAGGAGGCCAGCCGTTCGTTTTCAATGTGACACAGATGCGTTCATTTGTAAGATGAGCATTAAGTGCTCGCTAATTTATCTACGTTCGGGTACATCTGGCAGACATCAGGCAAGGTAAATTAAACAGCAAAGTTGCACTCGCAAACTTAGCAAAACCCTCACGCTTCGCCTCATGCGAAATTGTCCACCGGTGAGGCGAACGAGCCGTCGTTACGGAAAGAATTTTCACCTTGACCTTCCCGCACCGCGTTTGAAGTCGCTCACCAAGCTGTGTGTCAGTCAAGGGCGACGTCACGTTATCGGCACGCAAATCTGTCCACGGGAACTTTGTCTACAGTGCTTTGTAAGGCGCGCAACCCAATCGATGAGGAATGACAGCACCTGAGCCTTTTTTCCCCCGATCAAGTCGATATCGTTGGCCGCCACTCCCTGGGTACTTAGCAGATGTAAACTATCCCACGGTCAGGCTCATGCTAGCCTTAACCTTAATTTGCTCAGTGTGTATTTAAGTGTGTCTTTTTCACCCTGCCAAGAGCAATGGAAAGCGATAGCAGTCAACAAAAGACACAAACAGTGTGAAGCACTTAAAACAAGCGCTCCTTTCCAGGCGTGCACTACTTCCCCTTTGGCTAAAAGCTGCCAGGACACTGGAAGTACCAGGAGAAAGTGGTGTAAATAAAAGCCACCCCCTGAAGCCTGCAGCTTGGATCATACTGTGTCAGCTCTCTCCAAGTATAATAGAGGTGGAAACCCAACAGCAGCCGAGACCATGATGCCACATAAAGTGCTTTGTGAACAAACAAGATGTGCGGAAGCGAAAAACAGCGGCTGTTTAATACGGTGAAACCGCCGCAGTGTATCGCGAGGTCCTCGGAGACGATGTTGCTGTGCGGCGGCTAAACGTTGTCGGGTCTCGCGGTTGGGGAGGATAGTCTTTTTTGTCCCCGCCACCCCCTCTCTGCTGCTTCCTCTGCCCCTGACAGAGAACAAAAAGGTCAGTTGTACCCTCGGCTGCCTTTGGAGCACGCTGCGCGCCGTGTTTATCAAGCACGCTAATCTATTCTTGTTACTCTCCACTTCAGAGGCAGGCACTCATCTGCGCCCTCCCTCCGCCCCAGCCTCCACCGGTCCCCCAGGGGCAGCGCTGATGGCATCTGGCCGGCGTCCAGCCAGCGCGGGAAAGATGGCACGGAGCTGCCATTAAAATCAATTACATGGGTCAATGTTTTTATTAGAGGATTTCTACTCAAACTAAGTCATCAGGATGGCAACACGACTGCTGTTTTCCCCATCGCAAAGCCCCCTCCTCACCCCACGACCTTTCTGTACCCACCACTAAAGACTCGCTAAAGTGGAGGCAGGAGGAGGATCTGAGGCCATCGAAGGTTGTGCTGTTTTTTTTTTTTTTTTTTGTCGCCTATGTGATGCTGTGACTATAAAGCAGTGCGTGCCGCTGTCATTAGCATGTCTGGACTAGAGCTTGTGTCTTAAAGATATCATCCCTCCTTGAGGATGAAAGAATATGATTATCACTTTTGCTGCCCTTGCGCATTGGTGGAGGATATTCCAAACTTGTCAACAACTGTTGTTGTTTTTAACCTCCACCTTCAGGTAAAATATGGTACATCAAACACCATTAAACAAACCGCACACACCGTGTTATCAGAGCAGCAGCGGGGCCTTGAATTAAACATTTTACTGTTATTATAGCAACAACAGTTTTTTCTTCTTTTTCACATACGGATGTTGAAAGCCAATTACTCGCCGTAGAGTTTCAAGAGGGTTTCCGATCACCTTCCTATTGTTCTAGACACATTCACAGAAGCACACACACACATACATGCCTGGTAGGTGTGAATCCAAAGAGGCGCTTTGACCAAAAGAACACTCATGGACTATTGTGGTCCGTCTCTCTTATGTTCCTGTCCCTGAAGTACTTCTGTTGAGCAGGGACAGGTAACGCCGCTACCGGCGCCTGGATTCAAACCGCAATTATTCTTCTCTTATGTGTGTACCCATACAGTGAGATTCACAAAAAGATCAACTAGACATGTTCTTCCACAACGATGTGATATAATTGTTCTGTTATTCATTTCCTTTCAGCCCATTGTAGAGCTGTTCAGTTTGTAGTCTGGGAGAGAATTAGCATTTTCGCTAAAATTTGCTTTTTTCACTTCATGAGTAAAATAAGGTCTAGCATTACATGATGCTGTCACATTTGGTTCGACAAGATAATTTACACAAAAGTCAAGTGAATTTTGAAGAAGTATGTTTTAAAAGGTGTTTTTAAGTGTGTTTTTTGGAGAATGGCTGTAGTTCTTATGCTAACTTGTTAGCATCTTTGTGCTTTTCAAACTCAGAGGCTTCAAAATTCCCATTTGAGTTATGACTGTTAAAATGTCAAAATAAGAATGTCTCTTAAGGAAATAAAGCACTAATTTCACTAAATAAAAAACCCATTTGAAATTCCTGAAGGAACCCATGTTGAATTAGCTCAGAGTTGGCCTAAAGACTGACAATCCAATTCCATTGATTCCATTGGAATTTCCTACCAAAATCATACACTTTAGATCTGGCAAACACATACAGTTTGAAACTACTTCATGCTGAGATCTTGCGTGGCTCAAACTGGATGCCCAAATAAAGGGTAGTGGGGTCAAGGAGGTAAATAAATGGCCCTGTTCGGGTCTTCCAAAGTCATCAGGGCCAACAGCCGGGGGTGCAGGAGCGTTCCCTTTCCCTGTGGAGATCACCCCTCCTGTGCTCTGCAGAAGGCCATGCTTCAAACAGACCCACTCAGAGCCCTGACCTTTGAGAGGGAATGAGCGAAAGCAAAAAGAGAGCACAGGAAGTTGTGAAAGATGGGCTGATATGTAGAGAGAGGGAGCGAGGATGGACGAAAGTGAGAAAGGAGGTTAACACCATATGAGATTTCGCAGCAGTGACAAAATTTGTCAATAACTCAACATGAGAACTCTACATTCTTCCCTGAGGCGCTGATAATGGCAATTTCGAAAGAAAATTAAATTTAGAAGAGCCTGACCCACAGAGTCAGCACTACCAGACGAGCCCGATCTCACGGCAATTCGAACATGTTTTACGAGGTGGCTAATTCGTACGAATTTGTATGACCTCACTCGTACAAATTCATATGATTTTAGCTAAAACGTATGTATTTTACGAACGTAACGTACGTATTGTTGCACAATATGTATGAATTTGTACAAATGACCTACACCTAACCCCGCCCCTAAACCTACCCGTCACCGAAATTGTACAAAATCGTATTAGTGAGGTACGAATTACCAACCTCGTAAAATACGTACGAATTGGTCGTGAGATAGCGTTAACCAGACATATTATGTCTGAAAACTGAAAAATGCTACCTCCGCAAACAGTATACGGATTCAGGAAGACATATCCAATCAAATGTTTGCATTACATCATGTCTACAAAGATGTCTGGGCCCCATTCTATATCCTATGTGAGTTTTATTGTGCATTTAATTGTTGATGCTTTTAGGAATTCCTGGATTGCTCTGTTCAAAACTGTCTGTTAGTCTGTTAGTTCTTTTTTATCAATGTAACTCAATTTTTACATGTAAACAGGATTAGATGCCATTAGAAAAGCATCCCAAGGAGCAATACATTATATGTGAACTGTATATTCAAGTGCATCACTTTTGAAACTTTGAAAAAGAATAAAAAAAAAATAATGCGATAATGAAATTCTGTAATTGAGAATAATGTAACAAAAACATTTAACTTTTAGCTCTTTCTCATTAATTAATTTATTTATTTATTTATTTTAAACTTTCTTTTTGATTTTATACTTTTGATTATTCTCAGTAAATATCCAGGGTTTTGTGTATGATTAAATATTTATTTATTTGTTTGTTTGTTTATTTATTTAAAAAGTTTTAAATATGTATTTTTATGTATATGCATAACTGTTTTATATAAGCTGTAACATTGCTGTCTTCTTCACAAAGAACATACAAAGGCATACAAAGAATGGGGTTAGATCTGTTTATAAACTCCCACAATCATGTGTTTTGGCAGATATTTAACATTTACATTTACTTCTATTCATTTAGCAGACATTTAGTTTGAAAGAATAATCATATGATTTGAAATAATTAAAGTTTTAATGGAGTCAATTTATTTATGGATGACAGTTGTTTACAAAAATTAAATAATGTATTAAATCAACTTGAATCAACTTATGACTCAATTTTTACAGAGAAATAAGTATTTAAGTTGCTCAATATTTTCCTGGTTTTCTCTGGCGGTATCTTCATTGACAGACTGGGCTGCTGCAGCATAATCGAGGCTTTTCTTCACTCTTGCTGAAGGCATGACTATTATAGCACCCGACTGTCTCCATCCTTGGCCCGTCCCAGTCTTTCACCCAGCCGTGGGCTGCTTACAGCATATGCGACTTTCTCCGCTCTCCGCATCTGGCCCCTGACCCATTCTGTCTCTCTTTTTTTGACTCTTCTAAACAGGTGTTCGCTAAATGATTATAAATTGGTGGCTGAGTAAACATTCATCGTGGATCCATGCAGGGCCTGGGCTAATATAATTAGAACCCAAACATCAGGACAGTGAGGCCTCCCCATCTGTCCATTTTGTCCTCCGCCATGCAACTTTAAGGAAAAACGGATGAAGGGATGGAGAAAAAAGATGAGCGCCCATCCCCTGTCGCCCTCTGCCAAGGCATTGAACAGCACGCTCGATTTGTGAGACGTGGCAGCTGGCCTATACCTGCGAGCATCTTGAGAAAGGACGGTAATTGTCTGGAAGAGTGTGTTCGTGAGAGTGTGCACGTGTGTGTGAGCAGCGCGTTTCCAGAGGATGGGCAAGGAGATGGCAGGTTCCTAGGGGATGAGGAGGAGATCTGTCTCAAGGACACACAGCGCTCATCTCTCTAGCTCACCTTCCGTTTATCCCTCGCTTTCCTCCCTCATCTCAACCTCACCTTGCCTGCATTAAATTACACTCTGTCAAAAACTTATTTTGAGCCCCGTTTCCCAAAAGTGCTTGGCTTCGTAAGTCACTTTCACAACATGAGGGAATATAATTCAAACCCATCAAGCCAATTTCAAAGATTTAGTCACTTAATTGTTTAGATAAGGGCAATACAAACAGGCCATGTATAAAATAATGTTGAAAATGAAATTGAAAATAAAAGCTAGACTGGTTCAGCGGGAGACCAATTTTTACCAGCCGGTTTGTCTTATCTGGTCTGGTTTGCCAGTTTAAGTGAGGTTTTGGACACTCGCTAGCTTTACTAAGTTGGGACATTAGCTAGACTATTTTTGTTTGTTTGTTTTTTCAGAATGATGAGCTACTTTTGTCACGAATCCGGTTCATGGTCTTCCGTCCACTCACCATCAGAGGTCGCCCTTCCTTCATATTAACTCTTGCACCACACAGACTGTTGCCCATTACACTGGACTGCATTTCCCATCATCCATTGCACTGACCACACAACTGTCATCATCACACAGTCGTCTCAATCACATGCTCACACCTGAGAACAATCACACAATCACACACCCTATATAAACCACGGACTTCCGTTCACAGATCGCCGAGTATTGTCTAGCGTATATCGCTCTTCCAGTGATAGCTACATTACGGAGCCCTTCCATGTTTCCTAAAGTCTAAGTCTAGTTTATTGCCTGTGTCATTCGTTTCTTGATCTTCTGCCTGTGTAACTTGGATTAACCCTTTGCCTGCTGTTTCGGACTCTGTTTATACCTCGCCTGGACTATTGCTCTTGTTATTGTATTATCTCTCTGCTTTGCCTTGTTGGATTTTGTTCGCCGATCGAAGACCCACATTTGCCTTAGGATTACTCTTTGTCTTGCCCGTGTTATAACTGTTTGCCATTGCTTGAACCATGCCTGTTATGACCACGTCTCTGTCTAATAAAAGTTCGCACATGGATCCGCACGTCTCTCGTCTCGTCGGCTCCGTTACAACTTTAAGTTGGCCTTAAAAACACCTGTAACCTGTAAAAAAATAATTTATCAGTATTTTTTCTTAATTTTTCAGTAAATTATTTAAATATTTAAATATGCATACTACAACATTTTTACTTTAGAAACTAAATTGCAAGAAAATCAAAAATAATTTAAAAATATAAATTTTTGCAGTGTTGTTTTTATATAATGACAACAGCAGCAATATAATTCAAGTCAGCAATGTCCAATAAACAGTTAATAAATTAATAATAATCAGAATAAACAGTTTTTCTCTGTCCATTTATAATATACTGACTGTTATATTTCAAATAATATGTAAACTAAGTGTACTGTTTATGGTTTGCCAAGCAACACAGCCACTTGGTGTATTAATATACTGTAAAATTTCCAATCATAGATAATTATTTTACAATTACATGTAATGTGACTCATCCAATCAGAATTTAGGTATTTTTTGCACTGTTTTGCATATAGTGGTTTTGACATGGCTGCATTGTGTGTAACAGACCTGCATAAAACCAGTAAAAGACTGTCCTGGAAAGCAACATTGTCTAAGCTGGTTTAAACTTTTTTTCTTAAAAAAAAAAAAAAAAAAAATCAGCAGATATTTTGTGTTGTTTCATTAAGAGTTGCGTTAAAGAAGATTTATCTTCAAACCAGCACTTTGAAGGCATTTCAATATATCCATTTCCGTTTGTTTCACCCTCTGTTTCTTTCTCGCACCAGAAGAAGCTCTTCTGCACTGCTGAGTCTTCCTCTGAAACACTCAGGCAGAAAAAAGTTGGGAAATGAACACCAGTCTGACCAGCGGAGGCCTGAAGGTCTGCCATCTGCCACCATGCCTAAGTCGCGGCGGCGGCCACCTTCAGAACATATGCATCAAAGCCCTGGGTGAGTGGACTGAAGGAGTCCCGCAGAAAGCCAGCAGAAGTCCCGCCCCAGGGCTGAGGACCGAAACCAGGCGGCTCAGCAGAAGTGGAGCTGACGGCCATCTTTGCCATCTCTTTTCTCCAGTAAGGCCCACCAAGGTCAGGAGGACAGCATGCCGGTGAGGGCCCGCCAGCAAAGGAGGAAGAGAGCTTGGCAGCGAATGCTCTCTCGTTCTGTCCCTCTCTGTGTCTGTCAGGGCCTCAGGCGTTCTCCTTAACAAAAAGCTCACAGAGGGGAAAAATACTGCAACTCTTTTATCTCTCTTTCTCTTTCTCCTGCTAACAGAATGTAGGAGGAGGTACTGGGCATGCCATGACAGCAGTGGGTCCATTTGTTTAAATTACAAAGAGATTCTGTTATTTGTTGTTAAAGGGATAGTTTCCCCCAAAATTTAAATTTGGTCATTATTTACTCACCCTCATGCCATTCCAAATCTGGATGCGTTTTGTTTTTTGTTTTTTTTTTTTGTTTTTTTGACAAATCTTCAGACAGATATGTTGCATACAATGATAGATCATTGCCATGCCTGTCAAACTCCAAAAAGGACCAAAAAAAAAAAAAATCCCCAAAAGTGCTCCATATGACTTTAAACTATATTCCAAGTTTTCTAAAGCAACACCATAGATTTATGTGAGAAACAGACTAAAATTACTCCCTGTAAAGTCTGAAAAATTACATTTTTAACAATCAAATGGTCTATTAACCTTTTGAATATAGTTTTAAATAAGGTAAAAATATACTATGTAATGCAATATATTAAATATAAAAATAACTTTAGAGCTTTATATATAATGCATTTTAAAAGTATTTTAATGCATTAATTATGTATTGTAATGCACCTTATAATGCATTGTATGGTCTCATGAATAATTGTAACCACAGTTATAATATATCATATTACTTTCCTTTAGACAGTAAAATGCATTAAAACACATGCCAAAC
This sequence comes from Spinibarbus caldwelli, assembly GCA_039654775.1. Classification (NCBI taxonomy): domain Eukaryota; kingdom Metazoa; phylum Chordata; class Actinopteri; order Cypriniformes; family Cyprinidae; genus Spinibarbus; species Spinibarbus caldwelli. The sequence goes on from CM077251.1 coordinate 18,289,893, forward strand.
AATTCAGATGTAACAAGGAATCTGCAAATATTATAATACATGTTAACTTTGGTTACAATTGTTTATGAAAATATATTTGATATATTTTTAATTATTACACCAGGCAATCATGGTAATTTATTAATAACAGCAAAAATTAATTTTTCTTTGCATTGTATTGTAATAGTTTCAGTGCTAACAAAGGGTGAAACCAGGTTATAAGTAATATTAATATATTTTAAATATAAATGTGTGTAGTGAAAATCAAGAGATTTTAATAATAATTAAAAATTGCATGTATAAAAAATTATATATATATATATATATATATATATATATATATATATACACACACACACACACACACACACACACACACACACACAGTATATATAAGATCCTGTACTGTTTTAAATATGATACATATGGCTTTATAGGGTTACAGTATGTCTTTTTCACTGACAGTATTGCTGTCCAGTGATCCACTGATCACTGGATCATTAAGCCAGTGAGCTGAACCTGAACACCAGAATGTAACAACAAAAATGTATTTTTCTTTGCATTGCATGGTAATAATTTCAGTGCTAACACAGGATGAAACCAGGTTATAAGTAATAATAATATTTTTTAAATATAAATGTGTGTAGTGAAAATCAAGAGATTTTAATAATAATTAAAAATTGCATTTATAAAAAATAAATAAATAAATAAAATTATATATATATATATATATATATATATATATATATATATATATATATATATATATATATATATATATATATATATTAAATGATACATATGGCTTTATAGGGTTACAGTATATCTTTTTCACTGACAGTATTGCTGTCCAGTGATCCACTGATCACTGGATCATTAAGCCAGTGAGCTGAACCTGAACACCAGATCTGTGAACAAATCTTTATTTTAAGTCAGTTCTGTTATAGGAACCAGTTGATCTGGCTCACAAATAAAAGTGATCTAGGCTCAGTTTACCAAAAGCATCATAAGCATGAGTGGATTGTTGAAAGCATTGCCACCACTTGACTGTACGACCAACTTGCTCAATGCTTACACAATGATTTTGGTAAACTCAAAATAAAAAAAAATGACAGCATACTACTGTATAAAACAGCCCAGTTTCAACATGTCATATATCCTGACAGATTTTCTCTCCCTTTGGAGAGGGTAAAGTGGTATTGGAGCGTCTCCTCAGAGACAGATGGGGGTTTGTGGGTGGTAGGGCTGTGGGCAGTCCTTCCTGACTTAAGGGTTAATAGCCAGTCCACAGGGCTGATCCACCTGCTTTTTAATTAGTGTTTTCAGTGCTCACTTGCCCATGCTTATGTGTCAAGTTTGAGCTAGTATTGCAGGTTCAGCAGTCAAGATTAAGTTATACACTAAATCAGTGTGACAGCTGATCATATTAAATAAACAAATAAATACAAAAATACTCATCGTTGAGGATCAAAATTAAACAACATTGTGTAGATTTAAATAGTCCATTTTAGTACAGCCATGATTTTAGTTATGTTAATTATGTTAATTATGCCAAAGGATACATCCACAGCTTTCGAAATAGCTTTCTTTATGTAAAGATAGACAGTCTTTATGTAGATTAAAGACAATCTATTATCAGCTTTTTTAATCATTTTGCTGGAAACAAGTAAAACTATTTTGCCAATTAATTCTTGAATACGACTTTGACAGCAGTTAGTATGATTGAAGCAAAACCCATTGCTTTTGTATCATAAAGGAAAAATATAAAAGTCATCTTTTAAGATCATTTGTGCCATTTGAGGTGTCTTTATTCTGCAATGGTAAAGCTGCTCTATTTTATCTTTATTTATCATTTGATATTTATAACATAATTTCTACAGTTATAGTCTTTGTGTAAATGTGTAAGCAGTTCACACAAAAATTAAAATTTTGTAATTATTTACTCACCTTCTTGTTTTGAACACAAAAGAAGATATTTTGAAGAATACCAAACAGCTGGAAAAAGATACTATAAGGGCCTCTCCGTCCATTGACTTCCATAATGTGGAAAAAAAGATACTATGGAAGTTAATGGCTATACTAACATTCTAACACAAAATATCTTTTTTGTGTTAAACAGAAGAAAGAAATTCATACATTCATTTCACAACATGAGGGTGAGTAAATGATGACAACATTTTTGAACTAACACTCTAAGTAGTCACACTAAATGCAACTTATATATATATATATATATATATATATATATATATATATATATATATATATATGCCCACAAAGTATAATCAGTTTTAATAAATCCAGTGAACATGTATTTTCTCAACGTCAAATCATATCCATCACGTACAGTAACTTTCTACTCTGTAGCACCAAAATCAAACAGTGATTTTTCTTTTCTTTTTTTTTTTCCGTAGAGTGCCAGAGGGGTACAGGTGAAATGCTTGCCCTATGTGGCACTAAATAAATCAGCACAACCTTTGGCTTGACCTTTTTTCATCCTGCGAACTTTTCCTGACCTTACAAGACATGCTCGGATTAAAGGCTCTTTCTTCTGGTTCACCGGTGACCCAGCACCTCCGCCCCGCTGCGCCCTACCTATCTCCCATCTGACTTCACTGCTTTCCCTCCCCTGTAGGCAGATGAAGTTCAATCCATCCCTACTTTTGTTTCATATCATTAAGATCTATCACTTCAAAAGCCGCGGCTCACCACTGAACGCCGCGAGAGGCCACTCAAGAATCACCTCCATCAACGCTGTCAGGACCCTGAAGACCTTCAGCTCCACGCCGGGGGCCCCTCCGTCTGCCTCAGGGGGCCCCCTAAGCCCCGTGGCACCCAGGGGCCCTGTAAAGGATATCAAAGATGAAACATCAATGGGAGCCACTTGAAGGATGCACAACAGAGCTGGAGAAAAGGCCATGCCAGAAAATATGACGCCAGAAATCTCGCCAGGAATCGAAGAGAGAGGAGGCGTTCTTCTTTTGAAACACCCAAGTCAGAATCATAACACAGAAACGTCACTTACTAAGACAGGCATTCAGGTCAACATAATGCTTGCATAATGTCAAATGTTAATTCTGAATCATTTAACATACCAAGGAAATGTACAGTTCATTAAATTTACACTGCTGTTCAAAAGTATTTGGTCAGTAAGATTTTTATATAGAAATTATATTTTTTTCATGCATTAAATTCATCAAAAGTAATAGTAAAACATTTATAATGTCACAAAATAACTTTTATAACTTTTCTATTCATGAAAGAATCATAAAAAATGTTGAGCAGCACAACTGTTTTCAACATTGATAATAATAAATGATTATTTATTGAGCATCAAATCAGCATATTAGACTGAATTCTAAAGGATCATGTGACACTGAAAACTTGAGTAATGACTGCTGAAAAGCAGCTTTGTCATCATAGAAATAAACTGCATTATATATATTAAAACAGAAAATGATTGTAATATTTCACAATATTTTTGATTAAATAAAAGAGACTTCTTTAAAAAACATTAAAAAGTCTTACTGGCCCAAACTGCTGTCAATCTGCCGCAATCAGAATTACTTGTAAATATATATATATATATATATATATATATATATTAGGGCTGTCAATTGATTAAAATATTTAATTGTGATTAATCGCATGACTGTCATGAGTTAACTCGCGATTAATCGCAATCACACTTTTTTATCTGTTCTAAATGTACCTTAAATTAATACTTTTAAAGTTTTTAATACTCTAATTGACATGGGCATGGACAAATATGGATGCTTTATGCAATATATGTTTATTATTAGTGAAACCACAGTTAATCTAGAGCATGAAGACTGGACATGTTTCAAAGGTCATAGATGTTTTTCAAAGAAATTGTTCATGTCTATTACACACATGAAAAAAGAACAGAAATACCAGGTTCCCATTACTTCTCTTTCTTTGCACTGAGCAATTGACTTAGACAAGCCTGTTTACATTTTCACAGGACAGGGCAGTTCACTTCTTCTGAACATGCTAAATGTACATTTATTATTTATTATTACATTTGTTTGCCTCTCTGTGCCACATACTGTATTTTGATGCAGCTAAATTCTCAATAAAACTGTTTTCATTGATATATTTTTTTCATAGATATATTTTCTGTTGTCAGATAACGGAATGAATATGAAATAGTGACTAAAACGCGACCCATTAAGACTACATAACCAGCTCTACCTTCCAAGATGTTAATCTGCACAAAAATCCTGATAATCGAGCCGTCGTCTGATAAAATCAAATAGCCCAAACATAAGATAAAGACAATAGCTGTTCTGTGATTTCGACTAGACTTGCATGTAAAATTAGAGAAGCAACATAATATCGGTTTTAAAGCCGCACTATGTAACTTTTGGCGCTCTAGCGGTTAATAAACAGAACTGCACGCATCCCGCGGAAGAACATTCTAACCGGAGCTACTTCTCTAAGTTTATGTCTATGGCGATTCACGCAGGTATGTGTTACTCCGCAGCGGTTAAGACCCGACCAGGCTAAAATAGTCCAAAAATAAGCACTTATTATAAGTGTACCGTAGTGATTCGGGATAAGACAAAAACGTGGTTTGGAAGATGAATTCATGATGTACTCGCTCAGTATATGCATTTTGCAAATTCTGAACACAGAAAAAGTTACATGCTGAACAGAGCAGACGCAGAGAGAGAGAGAGAGAGAGAGAGAGAGAGAGAGAGAGAGAGAGAGAGAGAGAGAGAGAGAGAGGTGTGTGTATCGGCTAGTCTCAGAAACTAAATAAGGTTTGGGCAAAAACTAAAGATTGGTCGCTAGGCTCTTTTTGAAAAATAAATAAATAAATAAATTAAAAATAAACAAACAAAAAAAGTTGCTAAGTTGGCAACACTGCCAGCATCTCCATCCATTTCTCCACCCACGGGTTAGGCCACGGCTCAAACAGAGAATGCGCGCTGCGTTAATCGCGCGTTAATAAAATTAGCGCCGTTAAAATGAATTTGCGTTAACGCGTTATTAACGCGTTAACTTTGACAGCACTAATATATATATATATATATATATATATGTATGTATATGTATAAATATATGTATATGTATATATATATATGTGTGTGTGTGTGTGTGTGTGTGTGTGTGTGTGTGTGTATATATATATATATATGTGTGTGTGTGTGTGTGTGTGTGTGTGTATATATATATATATGTATATGTGTATATATATATATATATATATATATATATATATATATATGTATATGTGTATGTGTATATATATATATATATATATATATATATATATGTATATGTATATATATATATATATATATATATGTGTGTGTGTGTGTGTGTGTGTGTGTGTGTGTGGGAGCCTATTTTTGTTCAGATTCAGTAATCAGTGTTATATTATGCGGTGCATTTCAGTTTTGAATATTTTGGTTTGGATTGTTTGCGTTTGTGAACTTACTTTATTCATATGTGCCATTTGGATAAATATTCTGTATTTTACATTTAAAATATGTACTATGTCAAAATTGTGTACTGGCTCTTTAAGAATCGCATTAGTTAAGTCTGACGGCAGTGTGTTCTTTGGAATACAGCGGAGTCACACAGTTTTCTTTACCGCATCCATGATATTCGAGATTTAGGATTATATTTTGTTTATTTTATTTGATTTGATTATTTTATCTCTGAGTCAAGATTAAAGCAATATATTGAACCAGAAAACGGATTACGTGGATTGCTTTATTGGACACGGAGCGAGTAAAACAGAAACTGAAACTAAGATGCGCACTGACAATATTTATATACATGTATAAATTGTGAAACTCGTGTATTAAATAAATTCAATGCACACAGACTGAAGTAGTTTAAGTCTTTGGTTCTTTTAATTGTAACGATTTTGGCTCACATTTAACAAAAACCCACCAATTCACTATCTCAACAAATTAGAATATGGTGACATGCCAATCAGCTAATCAACTCAAAACACCTGCAAAGGTTTCCTGAGCCTTCAAAATGGTCTCTCAGTTTGGTTCACTAGGCTACACAATCATGGGGAAGACTGCTGATCTGACAGTTGTCCAGAAGACAATCATTGACACCCTTCACAAGGAGGGTAAGCCACAAACATTCATTGCCAAAGAAGCTGGCTGTTCACAGAGTGCTGTATCCAAGCATGTTAACAGAAAGTTGAGTGGAAGGAAAAAGTGTGGAAGAAAAAGATGCACAACCAACCGAGAGAACCGCAGCCTTATGAGGATTGTCAAGCAAAATCGATTCAAGAATTTGGGTGAACTTCACAAGGAATGGACTGAGGCTGGGGTCAAGGCATCAAGAGCCACCACACACAGACGTGTCAAGGAATTTGGCTACAGTTGTCGTATTCCTCTTGTTAAGCCACTCCTGAACCACAGACAACGTCAGAGGCATCTTACCTGGGCTAAGGAGAAGAAGAACTGGACTGTTGCCCAGTGGTCCAAAGTCCTCTTTTCAGATGAGAGCAAGTTTTGTATTTCATTTGGAAACCAAGGTCCTAGAGTCTGGAGGAAGGGTGGAGAAGCTCATAGCCCAAGTTGCTTGAAGTCCAGTGTTAAGTTTCCACAGTCTGTGATGATTTGGGGTGCAATGTCATCTGCTGGTGTTGGTCCATTGTTTTTTGGAAACCAAAGTCACTGTACCCGTTTACCAAGAAATGTTGGAGCACTTCATGCTTCCTTCTGCTGACCAGCTTTTTAAAGATGCTGATTTCATTTTCCAGCAGGATTTGGCACCTGCCCACACTGCCAAAAGCACAAAAAGTTGGTTAAATGACCATGGTGTTGGTGTGCTTGACTGGCCAGCAAACTCACCAGACCTGAACCCCATAGAGAATCTATGGGGTATTGTTAAGAGGAAAATGAGAAACAAGAGACCAAAAAATGCAGATGAGCTGAAGGCCACTGTCAAAGAAACCTGGGCTTCCATACCACCTCAGCAGTGCCACAAACTGATCACCTCCATGCCACGCCGAATTGAGGCAGTAATTAAAGCAAAAGGAGCCCCTACCAAGTATTGAGTACATATACAGTAAATGAACATACTTTCCAGAAGGCCAACAATTCACTAAAAATGTTTTTTTATTGGTCTTATGAAGTATTCTAATTTGTTGAGATAGTGAATTGGTGGGTTTTTGTTAAATGTGAGCCAAAATCATCACAATTAAAAGAACCAAAGACTTAAACTACTTCAGTCTGTGTGCATTGAATTTATTTAATACACGAGTTTCACAATTTGAGTTGAATTACTGAAATAAATGAACTTTTCCACGACATTCTAATTTATTGAGATGCACCTGTATATAGGAATACACACATGTGTATTCCTGCTTTCATCTGTCACATACATGTTGTTAAATTATTGTATATTTGGTGGCTTTTCTCAAAGTGGCTGACTGTCCATTTTGCACAGCATGAGTTCCATCTGCATTATTTTTTTTTTCATTGGTCTTTATACATATGCATATTTTGGCTGTTGAGTCATATCTTACACCATGAAAATTCCTATGTAATTTACAGAGGCATGATTAAATGTTTTTATCAATGTAAAAAAAAAGATAATACTAAAACAAAACAAAAAATCTAACTAAACTATAAATTAAATTGGAAATAATTTAATAAAATAATTTATTTTTATTTCTTTAAAAAATTTAGTTTGAATTAAATTTAAATATATACTTTTTAATAAATAAAAAATAATAATTGAATTTTTTTGTGTACAGAAGAACAAAGCAGCAATATCTGTCACATAAAAATAAAAGAAAATAAACAAAGAAAACCAGTCAATAAGTGATTCTAAACATGGATTACATCTTCCGGAGAAAACAGGCAACTGTTCTGTCCTGAAAAGTCAATCCTCTCAGTCTTTTGTGACGGCCTAGTTTATCTGAAAGTTGTCCCCAAGCAGCGGCTAAAGGAGTCTGTCCAAGCGTTTGGAAAGCTACTAAAGGATCAGGGGCGTCTGATTATGATCCCCTGCGCTATTCTACTCCAGCCTTCTGGGTAGCTCTGCTTACTTCCTTTTTTCGCATTTAGGCAAGTGAACAAAGCACAGATCTGGCATTATGGATTAGCAATGTACCTTTTTACCTAACTTGGAAGCTCGTAGCGGAAACTGTTTTATCTGACAGCGCTATCCCATTAATATGGCTTCTTTTGTTTCCGCAACCTTGTGTCCTATTTAAACCGGAAGGACCGGACGATCTGCTTGGCCGGTCGCTGCACCCTCCCCACAATCCTTTGGAGGGTGCAGGAGGATCACCACAGAAAGACACTGATTAGCCGATTGCTAACACCTTCAGGGGTGTTTCTGAGAGCGCCTCACAGTGAATCTTCTACGTAGTCTGCTGCTGTCGTGATAACATTGTTAGCCATTCTGAATGTGTCAGTAAAACCATTGCTCCAAATGTGCAGATCGGCTGAATGCTCTCTACACCGCTCCTCAAAAGCAGCTCATGATTTAGCGAAGGAGGGGTGGAGGCCGGGCAAGTGAGCGGGCCATGTGTTTGTGAGAGGAGATGGCTCCCTTCGCACCGCCACACACACAGACACTGTAGCCAGCCTGCACTGGCCAGGATGAGCGGCTTTTTTGGAGCCAACGGAGAAAACATGGCACAATATGCTGGGAAGTCTGGAGGTGACGGGAGAGCGAGCTGATAAAGGATGACCCGTGAAATCCTGCATTTGCAAACAAACACACGGCTGTTTGATAAAGCTTAGCGAAACACAGCAGGCGGGGAGAGAGAAAACAGATATTACGATCAGGCCTCTTTTTCAGTGTCTCTCTTGTGATGCCGAGATAAAGCTGCGTTTCTGATACCATGCCCAAACTTCCAGCCAATGAGAGCAGAGCATAGTTCTACACGCTGAAATTGAATCTTCTTCATTCATTGTGACATTTCAATTGTCGTCAGTGTATGTTTGTATGGGGTATGTTTGGCCTACAAGGAAAATGCCCTCAAAAAAATACTAAATAGTGTCTGAAACTGCAAGAGTTAGATTTAGGAGTATGTTTAGGAAACAAATATCATTAGCTCATCACAAATAAACAATAGAAGTCAATGGAATGTCTGCACCATGGAACTGAAATTTCTGCAGCTGAAAAAAAAAAATGTCCAAAATGGTTTTGGAGGGCGGAAACTACAAGCTACAACAGATAAACACGGCAGCCATGTGGACGTACTTCACTGTGACCAAAAATTATGCTAGAGTTGCAATATCTAAAGTTTGTTTTGGCTGAAATATAGATCTTTACTACTGTACTAAGTTTAATTTCTACTCTGAATACACAACACCCTTAACAGCATTCTGAGTTCAGTTACCCAAAATTCATTACCTAAACTTTGGTGTTTCGGTAAAAATTCATTTTG